>JASSUY010010772.1:0-59853 GCA_032466535.1 Forpus xanthops
CATGCTGCCCCAGCCCAGCTCTCTCAGCCTGGCTCCAGAGCAGAGCTGCTCCAGCCCTTGCAGCATCTCCATGGCCTTCTCTGGGCTCACTCCAACAGCTCCACGTCCCTCCTGTGCTGCTGCCCCAGAGCTGGATCAGGACTGCAGGGGGTTCTCCCCAGAGCACAGCAGAGGGTCAGGATCCCCTCATGCTCTGGGGGTGCATCCCAGGATACGGGGCGTTCTGGGATCAAGCCACACTCAAGCTGGGTCATGGGCATCTCCCCACCCAGCACCCCAAGTCCCTCTCCCCAGGTCTGGTCCAGGCCAGTCTCCCCCAGCCTGTGTTTGTGCTGCGGATTGCCCAGACCCAGGGGCAGGATACTGCGCTTGGCCTTGTGGGGTTCACGTGGTCCCACCTCTCCAATCTGTCAGGTTTACTAATGTCTCCATAAAGGTGCCAACACCGAAGGTTCTAAGCAGTGCTGTTGGTGGTCAATACACACCTCTGGGTGTTGTGTCCTTTGCTGTACATTCAGTTTTCTCTTACCATCACAGAGGAGATAAAGCTTACTGCCTTTCTCAGTATAGACAGCAGAATAGGTTTCTTCATGTGAAAACCTTGGCAAGTTGCTGGTTTTGCTGATTCATGCAGAAATTAAAAAGCTTTTTGAAGAGCATGAAACAAAGATTGATGCTCTGCATTTGCTAAAGGTAGGGAGAGGCTGCAGCCTGTGAATTCATCTCAGCATCACTTCCAGGGATACCTCTTAGTGTGGCCATTTTGCTTTCCTCTGCGGGGCGCGCAGTGAGAACTCTGATTCTTTTTGCTGCTGACACGTTTGTTATCTCCTGTAAGAGAATGAAGTTGCAGGTCATGGAGTGCTAATGGGGAGCTGAATTATTTCTGTTGGCCATGGAAAGATCAGTGTGTGGAAGCCAAAGTGGAAAGCTGCCCTACTGTTCATGCCAGCCCTGAGGGTTCGAATAGCTCTGACTCCTGTCCTTTAAAGGCCACATGAGGCTGAAGGATGCTGGCTTGAAGCGATCCCTCAGGAGAGTTTGGGTGTATGTGGATGGCAAAGCACAATGAGCTGAAGTAAGGAGATGACGCCAGGCCCATCTTACCTTTATCTTGCTCATATGAATCCCCTCCTAAAACTACCTGTGGTTTTAGGAACTGTGAATCAGCACCCTTCTTCCTTTAACTGGCTATTTAGGATGACAGCTAGGAAGGGGTTTGAAAGCTGACCTGATTCCAAAGCAACAAATAAGTTCCTATTTGCTGTGCATCTCGAGTGTCTGTCATCATCCAGATCTTTCACTTGATTCAGCAAAGCTCTAACTGAGCACGTGCATACAAGTAGTATGCATAAATGAGTAGCATTTACCTCTGGTGAAGTAAGGGGAACTGTAACTACTTGCTCCATTGGGATTGATGGAAATGATCTTTTGGTGGCTTTAGTAATAGTTTTTAATTAGAATGCAGTAAAACTTATAGGTTTCTAAAAATAACTTCTACGTGGTAACTTGTACGTGTAATTAGACTTGTGCCTGAAAGGAGGGGGGATACAGCTTATTGAGTTTTGGAAGACAGGAAGTACAGTTCTACATACTTTCTAAATATTGAGTTTTGATGGATTTCCTCAGCAATGTCTCTGTCTTTTCCTATAGGAAGAGACCCCCCCTTCTTTACTTAGGAGGAGGAGAAAAGAAATGGGGCTTTAAAGATCTTAGTGTGAATCAAAATGAACTCTTATAGCAAGGACTGAAAGTCAAGAGACCCGAGTTCTATTTCTAGCCTTGCGGCTGGCTCGTAATTGCTCTTTGGCAGGCGATGTCGTGGTGTGACGCACATTCAGATGGGCTCCTCCTCCTCCAACAGCAGCTCTCGGTGCTGTGCTGCACGAGCGGCAGTGCTGGGGTGTGAGGCAGGGCCATGAACCAAAGGGGGAAGTGATCCAGCGGGAAACCCACCCCCAAGATATCCCCAGAACAAATGAGAAAGAGGCCCCAAAAGCAAAAAGGTGGTGATGGAGAAAGAGGAGGGTGTTTCTGCCGCCTGTGCAGCTCCCTGATCCATGTCCTTGTGCTACAGCCAGCAGGAGACCTTCACAAATGTTCACCTTACTGCACCTCATGTGCCTTATCTGGGAAAAGGGGAGGAAAATATTGGAAACCGTTTCCTTCAAAGTATTCATCTTCTCCATAATGTGGCTTCCTTGAACTGCACGAGTCTCTGATCGATTCAGACTATGCAATAATTGTCCAGCAAAGCAAAAGCTGTTGATGTAAGTACAGAACTGCACTTCTCTGTCAATCACTTGGTGGGATAAAAATGATGCTACTTGAAAACCACTCTGTAGTAGACAAAAAGTCCCTCTTTTAATGCATGCATTAACAAACACCCAGGAGAGAGGCATCATCACACAGCATTTAATGCAGCCGAGGTGGCTACGCTATTGTCTGCCCTCTCACACTGAGGTTTAAGTCGCTTCGTTATGAGTTATGACCGCTGAGCCTTTTGCTGGAAGAAGCCAAGCCCACGATACCCAAGTGCTTCCAGGGGTAATGTTGGTTGTAAGAAAAGACAAGAATCCACGTGAAGCTTCCTTTCTTCTTGCCGGGCAGGATTTTCCATGCACATGTTTTCTTGGGGCTCTTCTTCATCTGAGCCTCCTTTTTCCAACCAAACTGGTTAAAACAGGCTGAAATCTCAGCAATAAAAAAAAGGCAAATGTGAATGATCCCAAGAGCTCTTTTCAAGTCAGTGATGTTCCCTTTGTGAAAGAGATGAGCTGCTTTTTGCAAATTGAACCTTGGATAATGAATTTTATTATGAATCTCATTCTTTATAATATGCTTCTCTCATTCAGTCACAGCTGACTATTAAAGTTTTATATCAGACATGACTCTATATTCATGGGATATGGGTTCTACAGATGATTTTCTGTAACTTGGATTCTGGGCCAGCTTTGAGGAGATACAAAATGAACAGTCTGTGCTGGGACACCTAACAAGCTATGGGTAGATGAGTAAGATATAGGTAGCTACATAGATGACTTGAAAATTAAATCTAGATTATGCTGCTTTATTTCCATAGGTGTAGAAGAAGATAAAATAGAAAAAGTGAAATAACTGGAACCTGGGGGGGAAAGATCAAGGCCACATATTTGTCTTGAGTGAACAGTCATATTGATGTGACATATGCCTGTAAGCAGGACACAAGGGTGTTAGCCTGAAGATGTCTTGTATTGGAAGCACCTTGTAGCACAGGTAGTATGGAGCCCCTCCTTCACTGAGTAAATAGAGCATAATCATGATCAATTTGTTCCAAATGTAGTTACCAAGATAGTTACTTCAAGTGAAAGGAACTATCAAAGGAAATCAGCAGCAGTATCTTTGATTCCTGGGGAGCACTTAAGGCCCGGTACCTGTGAGAAAGGTTGATGAGATACCCCAGAAGTCCTGGGGGGAAGAGACGAGAAGCCAGGAGCAAATGAAACGTGACAGGGAAGCGCCCTGCGAGAAGACAGAAGCAGCAAGGATGGGAGAGGCACCAGTGTGAAGCGACAGTGAAATATCCCTTGGGGCTTTAGGGTAAATGAGCTCTGCAGCACAATACAGGGAAGGATGGGAGCTCAGATCTGCAAAAGCTGAGCATCAGGTCAGGCACTGTAAAATATACAATGCTCTTGGAGCTGGGAGAAGAGAACTCATGGAACTCCCTTCTTCGGAGAGATACTGAGCATGGATAAGTGGGAGGAATGGTTTACTGAGGGTGATCCACCTCAATGAGACAGGACCAGGTAGGAATCAGCCAAATAACAGAAGTTCAATCCTTGCAGCAGACTCCGATATTCAGAACCATGGTGAGGTGTAAGTACCTCCTTGTTGGATCCCAATTTAGGTTATACTGCATTGCAAATGTTATCAGGTAACTGGTTCATGCATACTTTTAACTGTATTTGTGTCCATCTCTAAATCTGCTTTCTCTTTCCAATTCTGGTTTTTCTCCAGTTCTGGCAGTTTTTCTGTTAACCTCTGTGGGTTTGTTTCCTTTATGATTACATGGCGTGTAATGACTGCAGCCAGGCTTGCCTCCATTGTCTCCTATCCTCCCCTGAATGTACCCTGCCAGCAGCTAAGCATCCAATTGGGAAATAAGGAGAATGTTGTTGAAACTGCATCACTAAAGGAATGAGCATATATCAAATAAACTACAGCCAAAAGACAACATTGCCTCTTCAAAGCCAGCGATGATAATGTTACAAGGGACTGTCATAGCCTCCATCTACAGGGAGCCGATGGCTTTACCCATAAACGGACAAATTGATCTCTCTATCTGGGAAGGCATTATCATTGCAAGCCATGGGGCAGGAATCAAGAAGTGCCCTCATTCTCCTCACCTGAGCTGCAGGTACCAAGTGTCTTTAAAGGCATAGTTACTAACATGCAGAAGGAGAGCAGGGTACAAACTCCAACCAGCATGGGGCTTATTCTGCTGCCAAACTGTTAAGGCTGTTCAGCATTTGAGGACATGTACCTGTGTGTGGTACATTTTAAATGAAGGAAGGGGGTGCACGGCATTGCTCCATTTTTAACCATGACTCTTACCTCCTTTTTCCACCTCAGCTTCCCCCCCTTTGAAACAGAGACAGTGATACAGGCTCTTGCCTCCATCAGTCAATGCTGTAACGGTCAGCAGCTCGTTCCTTGATGTCTAAAACGCGTTACACGTGTCACAGCACCACGAGAGCCCTGGTCTGCAGAGCAGGTTTTAACTGAGGCACATCTGGAAGCTCAGAGGTACAAAGGCATCTCCAGTAGTAGGGCAGCCTACCAATGATTAATGGTCACTGCTCATTTACTGTTTGGTCCACAACTAAAGCGACCGCTATGAAAACAAAGCTGCATAAGGAGCAGCATCGTTTGTGTTTCCCAAAGACCTCTGGAGCTCGGCACTGGTGATGTTGTCTCATTTCCTAGCAGTTTCTCTTACAGATGAGGTGGGAAGGTGTCAGCAGGCCGGATTCACTGCTGCTTTCCCAGAAAGCAGCAATGAGAGCATCTTTCTTGATGTTCTTGTGTATCCCCATTGCCAGTGCGACATTATCCCCACCGATACAGCAAAAACTGCTCTGCCTGTCCTCTGGTGTCAAACCTTCTATGTAGTAACTTCTGACCACTTGACTGGGCATTACTGTCAAGGTAACAGGAATCACAGTGTATGTGACAGCACGTACGCATTACTCAGGTCTGTTTTGGCAGCAGTAATCCAGAACGGGCAGAGTTTGGTTTGAATTTATCTTAAACATTGAATGATGTGAGATCAAGATGAAAAAATACTGTAATAAAAATGAGTTACTCTTTGAGAGTGAATTAGTTTCCCTCTTATAACTATTAGAGGCTATAATTGCTGCACCCAGCAGGTAACATTAGCACAGAGTTTATTTGCTTTTATGAATATGCTTATACACAGGAAGGATTTTAGGAATTCATAAAGGTGCCAAGACCTTTTGCAGTTGGATCTATGAGCCGGAGGAGCTGGATCCAGGAAGCCTTGCGCTTGACCTCCGGTCTATTCAATCCATCCCATTTGCAGTGAGTTTTAGGCTGTGGCACTAAATCAGACAGGCTAAGCTGGTGTATCTTGGCTGTGGCGTGCAATCGGTTGCATTGGAGGACCAAGGCAAGGTTTGGCTGTGATCCAGCGCTCCAGACTAAAGTTTTCCCAGGAAAACAAGCATGCTTTAGGGGTCTAGGAGTCTGCCTTTGTGCAGATAACAGTGACGGCTGCCAATGGCACAGCAGGTATGTTGGCTCACACAGTTGCAAGTGACAAGGCAGTCATGTTCTCGTTGGGGAAGGACTTGGAGTAGTTTCCTTAGCCTGTGTTGAAAGTCACATGCAGTGTGTGTTTCATGCATGCCTCAGGCAGCATCAGGAGGGCTTGTATAGGGATGTTCAGTGGTACCTTTCCCTGTCTTGGAGGTGGCAGGCAGGGGAACTGTGTAAGTCCAAGTGGAAAAAGGAAATATCATCCATGAAAGACTAATAATGATCTTTTCGCTGCAAATTGCAACCTGCGTCCTTTCAAGGTGAAACTTCCTGACCCTTCATCTTGTCTAAGGGTCTGGTATTAACACTAGGATAGCCCTAATAAATGCAAGTATTTCCATGACATTACAGAGGTAAAGAAAAGCAGGATCAGTTACGTGATCTTGAGCTTCTTCTGCTTTGCCTTGCAGGGACTTACCTGAGAGTGTACTAGACTTTAGCTGATGGAGGAAGGGCAAATCCCAGCCTGGTTTGGATTGGAAGGGCCCTTAAAGCTCCTCCAGCTCCAGCCCCTGCCATGGGCAGAGACACCTTCCATAGAGCACAGTGCTCCAAGGCCCTGTGTCCAACCTGGCCTTGAACACTGCAGGGATGGGGCAGCCACAGCTTCTCTGTGCCAGCACCTCCCCACCCAGCGATGCTATGTCAGAGCAAACCCACTGTTCCTGTGTCATTCCCACAGCTGTCACTGGTGTTTCTGCCAGAGCTCTTTCCTTGGGACCCGGAGCCCTTTGCTGTGGATGCTTTTCTCGTGCCACTTTGCCTGATGCAGGTATCTGAGCTCCACACGACGATGCTGTCCCTGAAGGTCGTAGCGACATCATGAGTGACTTGTTTTAGAACAGGCCGAGGTCACCGAGGTTTAAGTAGGAAATATGAGGAAAAGTAAAACAATTCCTATAATTCCTATAATTCCGTCCATCTCCCAGAACAGCTTTGGAAGTGCAGAGAAAGTAACGCAAAGGAACTAAGCTGCTCCCGGGGTGTAAAGCTGCCATGGAGTAGAAGAATGAAGGTCTTCCTCCATTCAGCATCCAGGTACCTAATTAGACAGCCTCATATCTAATGATTTCTTTGCAGCTCCATCAGGTCTTGGAGCAAAGAGGCTCGATGGTCTTTTTTACTTGATCGTTGTAACATACACATTGGTAAGAACCGTTGGTTTCAGTAATAGGTTGCACTTACGCAGGATCTTTGCGTTGAAAATCTCAGGAGTACAAAACAGAAGGGAGTGAGGTCACAGAATCGTAGAACAGTCAGGGATGGAAAGGACCTTAAAATCACCCAGTTCCAACCCCCTGCCATGCCCAGGGACACCTCCCACTAAACCATGCCACCCAAGGCTCTGTCCAACCCGGCCTTGAACACTGCCAGCGATGGAGCGTTCACATCATCCCTGGGCAACACATTCCAGTGCCTCAGCACCCTTACAGTAAAGAACTTCTTCCTTAGGTCCAATCTAAACTTCCCCTGGTTAAGTTTGAACCCGTTACCCCTTGTCCTATCACTGCAGTCCCTAAAGAATGATCTCCAGTGTTTCCACAGGCAAAGCTGAAGTGAGCTTTTAAGGACTTTGTGTGGATTCTGGATTCAGTTTTTGAATTTAGGCCTTTAGGGACCATCTCCCCCCCACCCCCTTCATTCATTCTTTTAGCTCTGCACTGGAGAGCCATTCCCAAGGTGGTGGTACAATGCCCGGGTGCCTTCATGATCCTCTGGTAACGGGGAAGCTCTACATAAGGTTTTGGCTTCTGTATGTTTCAACCTTGAACCCTGGAAGAGAGATCATTCTGTTGATGACAGATAACATGGCTGAGATGATGAAGTAACCATACGGCAGGGAAACTCAAAGGTCACTTCTATGCAGAGATGTGCTGAGAAGTGTCCCTCCGGACATGCTGTCTTCTAACAGAAAGATCTCGTGTTGGGAGGCAGTCAAGGGATCGTGGTTGCATTGGAGATCTTGGATTTACAGGAAGGACTGCTTAGGAATGATGGAGAAAGTGAGAGAGGAGCCCAGCACACATCGTGCTTGTGTGTCCTCTTTGTCCCTCTGTATTCCTGCCCCAGTTGAATTATCTCCCTCATGGTCTTGTGTGTTCATGTGTTGGAGCATCCTGACTGCTCCCAGCCACCGCTCTGCAGTGGAGCTCCCCGGGCTGCATAAGGATCTGTCTGAAAATGCATGTCAGCACTCTGGCCCTTTGAAAGCACTATTTCTGTCTCGTAAAAAGCATCCCGTGGCCCTGCAGAGGCAAATTGAAGGGTTGGAATGATGGCAGGGAGCACGTGGGGAGGAGCCAGTTGGGAAGGTCTCTGTCAGTGAGGAGGTACCGGGGGGGGAGTGTGCAAGAGAGGAAGGAGGGGAGCAGCTACAGGCGGTGTGCGGTGTTTGTTACAGGGGTTGGGATTGACAACCTGCTGTGACAGTCTGGCGTCAGATCCCTGGTGATTTACTGTATGCTACAGTTTGTCAAAGGGGGAAAACGGCATCTGTCTGCCCTGAAACATGTTTAATTTCTGCCACAGTTCTCAGTTCTTGAGCTTCAGGTCCTGCTCTGTTGCAGACTCTATAAATAACCAATGGCAACGTTATCCTGGAGAACACAGAGTGCTGAGTGAAATAAAGTGATTTTACGATCAGGACGCTGGTAAGCAAGAAGTGAAGGAGCAGACAGTGGTTCTCGGGTTTGGGAAGAGGATTGTAAGAGCCCTTGGGCTCCAAGTTCAGTCCAGCTGAACTCGTGGTACTTCATCCCAAGCAGGGACGGGGACACTTCCTTATCTCACAGGCCAAGTGCCATCAGCAGCATTACCTAGCCACATGTGTCACAGCACCTACTTGAGAGGAAGGCGAAGCTGCCTGGAGGACTTCATGTATGATCTCTGTTCCTGATGCCATTAACGTAAAGCTCCTCCTCTACCACTACAGCTGTGGGCAGAACTCCAGAAAGTAGTTGAGGAAGTTTGATCTGGAATTTACCGTTTCAAGTGACTGCAAATCCTCCGGCAGAACAGTGGGAAAGGTTTGGCCTTTGGTGGAACCGGTCCTGGTTGCCTTTTGCTCATGGCGTGTCTGAGATTGGTGCTGTTTGAACCATGGCACACGGTGAGCACTAGCTGGAGCTGGCTGGGCAGTGTTTGCCTGAACTGAGGCTGTTCTGAAGAGCGCATGGGCTTGAGGAAAAACTTCGCTCAAGCTCATGAGTTAGATGGAAACACTGTAAGCAATGGTTTTAAAACTTACGCTACTGTGGGCTGCCCTAGACAAATACCAACAATCTGGGCCATGCTTTGGGGGTTATTTAAGATGGGTTGAAGATGCTGCAGTGACAGTAAATGCAGAGTATGCATTTGGGAGTTCAGGAGGATGTTCTGCAGAAGAAGAGAGGGCTGGAGGTGAAGCCTGACCAGTGACTTCTTCAGTGGAAGGTCCACATTGGTGCAGTCAGGAGGAGCTGCCCTTCGGTGATGGAGTGTGACAGAGGCAAGAAGTACCGTGAGAGCTCAAAGAGGCTGATCCCTATTCTGTCCAGTTCCGTGCTGTTTGAGAGGATAATCCAGGAGGGAAAAACCTGAACAAGATTCTCATTAGAAGATAAAATAATTTCTGCTTAGGCATAGAAGATGCGGTGCAGCATTTTGATGCTTCTGCAACGCTGAGGCTGAGCAGCACTGGGGTTGAATATTACCTGGGAGTCAGTATCAGCTTTAGGAAAGGATTTGGTTCTGGGCAAGCACATGTAGCGTCATCATTTCGATCCAGCCCAGCATCTGCTGCTGGAGCTGCCTGCTCCGTCTTGCGGGGCTGAGAAGGGCACTGACCTTGCAGGGAGCTGCTCAGAGCCGGCACTGCCACAGAGCCGTGCTCAGGGCACACTGGGTGGGAAGCTGCTGAGCAGAAGGTCCATGTCCGGCCCATCGCAGCACCGGCAGGTGAATGTGCTGATGAGCACAGTGTGTCCGTGAGCTGCGAGCCCTGCGCTCGCATCGCGGCAGTGCTGACCCAGCTCCGGCTCCTGGATCCTCCAGAGGACTCACTCGGCTCCGGTTACTGCTGCACATCCACCGCATCGGCAGCTGTGGCAGCTCCACCTGGATGCTTGGATTGATTTATTCATGGCCCGTGGAACAATGAAGTCAGAGGTAGGTGAATGATGCAGTGCAGAAGTTGCTGCAGCAGTAGCTTTGCTACAGAGATGATGATTTAATGTCTCGGGCTGGCGGTGGAGGAAAATAGGAATGAATTCTCCGCGTGCATGCATTGGGGAGAGGCAAAACAAGGCTTTCTAGGTGACATTTGGTAATTATACAGCTTTCTGGCATGCCTGGAGGTTTTGCTGTCCTTACAATGACAGCAAGCCGGTCTTTTCAGGGCAGAGCTCTGCATTTGACTGGCTGGAATTAGCGGAATGTCGGGTTTCATTCTTCTGAATGCATATCAAGTTCTGAGCAGACAAACGAGCCTGTTCATCATCGTGGCTGACGCGCTGTGCGGTGGAGGTTTGAGCACCGATTCTGGGCTGTAGGTTCAGGTTTCTGTTTGCATTTGGTCCATCAATTCTATGCCCACCCTGGATCCCTGCCGCTGAATTTGTGCGCCTTTTGTCGCTCCGTGTATGCATTCTTGGTGTGTCTGCTTTTAAATAGATCAGGCGAACAATAACCAATCCTACAGCAGAGGGAGCAGAATGTTTCGGGAGCAAAGCCCTTCTGCTAAATCCCAGGCAGTCTGTGCAGTTGTTAGAGGGGGCTTCATGCAAACCGTGAGCGGGTTTTAACAAACCAGGCTCGTGTGTGTGTGTCTCGCACATAGGAACGTGTGGATTCCCAGGACAGGGATGTAAATCCTCCCCAGAGTCCCTAAACAGAGCTCTCGGGCTGGCCTGTGGGTATGGGAGCTTTGGGATGACGTAATGGGCAGCCGGAGCATGTGGGGAAGTAGCAGAGATTTGGGGGGGGGAGTTTATTTCTGATCTCTTGGTGGATATGTCTTGTGCTTCATGCCTTTTTTTAACCATCTTTGTTAATTCCTGTCTTGCCATTGGATTTAAAGGGTATTAGATTAATGACAGCAGCTTAATACCTTTTTATTTTAATGGGGTATTAATTGTTGCTATTTTTTCCAAGCGCCGGTTATTTTAAACTGCTTTGGATTTGGTCTGATTGTGCTCCGACAAAGCTGATGGATGCTTAGAGAAAGCAAAGCCGGAATCAGAGCTGTTACCAGCACCCGGAGCAGGAAGTTGCAGATTCCCATTGGAAACCCAAAGCTCTCGTGTGTGCTGCTTGTGGAGAAGTGAGTGCTTTTGGCCTTTACATGGCAGTTTGATTTGGAGAGGGTGGTCCTCAGGAACCTTTAATATCCACGTAAATTGGAAGTAAAGGAATGAAAAATGCCCTTAAGTCATCAGCCTGCTTGGAGTTGAGATTCATAGGCAGCTATCTGCTTTATGGGAAGCTTAATAAGCAGAATGAAAAATACCTTGACTTATCATCTGCTCCGTGATATAAAGGTCAGCGATGCCTCTGCTGCAGAGTGGGGAGGGGTAATGGGAACCCAGTGAACTTGGGCCCAAGTTCTGTACCCTGTGCAGTTCCACTGCTCAGCAGACCTGGGGGGCTCAGTGAGGCTCACATCTCCGTACGGAGTTTCTCTGAGCACTGAGAGGTGTCAGTAGTGTTGCATCAGTGGATAGCAGGGGGTCGAGGCTGACATCCCGCATCACTCTGAGGTCACCAGCACAAAACTGAGCTTGGCTCTGGTCAGCCCAAGCCCCTGGTGCTGTGCTGGGCCCACAGCAGCCCCACTCAGCAGGGGGAACCATGGGGCTCTGCTCTGCTCTTCTCACCACTCGGTTCAGGGCTTTGGCAGGGGCCAGTGTGTGTTGTGTGTCCTGGATAACATGCACTGCTCACGGAGCAAAGGTGCCACAGCCATGGGTCCAGCTCCAAATGAGGAAGTCTGTGTCATGGGGGTTGTAAGGGCTTGAGGAGGAGGAAAATACTACTGAATATCACTAAGAATTACTTTTTCTCTCTCTAAGTTATCCTTTAGTCATGGTGCCATTTAAAAGCAATGACTTAGGGAGGTTTTTTTCCTAACTCTTATTTCTGAAAGTAGTAACATAAAACATTTTTTCTCAATTAAATGAGAATAAAAGGTATTGGTTTGCAGCTTAAGAAATTGAAACAGGTCTTGAATTCCTTAGAATTGAAGTGTTTGTGCTTCTAGATGTGTGTATATGTAATATATATATGTAAGTGCTTATAGTTGTACAGATGGTTGCATGTTTGAAGATCCAGAGCCTTTCATATGCGTGGCTTTGGTTTCCTGTGACCTGGATATAGCGTTTAGATTGTGCGTGTTGGATGTAAAAGTCTCATATTCAATACACAAATTAAGGGGGGGGACTTTGGGGGCCTAAAGTCCTTCTTGACGAAATCACTGATTTTACCGAGCCACAAGGCAAGCCTCATTGCTAGTCCAGTCATGCTCCTTATGCCAAAGGAACTCTAGTAAAAAGTGAATGGCCCCCATGCTGAACAGCAGCGAAGCCATAAACCCTCCAGTTACACACACACGCACGCCAGTTGGAAGCAGTGCTCGTGAAGGGCAAACAGCGCATCAGCCCCTGAGCTTGGAGCACTTTGTCATTCCTCCGTCAGCAAATGTGGGTTGTGTTCTTTAAAGTCAGTAGCATCGGTTGTGCTAAGGTGCAGGCAGGGCAGTGCTGTGTGCTGCAGCACTGAGGGCTCCATCCGGCTGCTCAGCATCGCTGGGGGCTGCAGGGGAACGAAGGAGCCTCAGGCAGGGGCAGTGCTGAGCAGGATGGGGTGGCTCAGTGCGCACCCATCCTTCACTGGGGGCCACACGGGCAGCCCGGTGTTTAACACTGACCTAAATGGCAACGCTACCATAGGAAGGAGAGTGTCCTAAGAGAGGGCAACCAGGAGCTGCAGTGTATGTGCCGGGAGCTGGAAGCTTGACTAGATCCATTCCTTCTGAATGCTGATCTCCCAGCGCTCTGACATCGCTGCTTCCCCAGCGCTGGGTTGTCACTGTACTGAAAAGCTGCCAAAGGAAAGGTGCATTTTCCAGGAGAAAATGGTTGTTAAGGTAAGAAACACTTGAAGGTGAGTTGGAGCTTGTTGGGAGACCTCTCCCAGGGGAAGCCACTGCATTTGTTAGAGGGGTCTCCTTCAATAACAGCCACTTGAGATTTGACGAAGCGTAGGCAGGTTATCAGGCTGTGCCTGTTGGAAACTGGGATCCCCTCCTGAAGCATGAGAAGGGTCAAAGAAAGGGGGGAGAGAGGGAGAAATAAACTTTATTTAATCTGATTTTTGTTTTAAATATGCTTGATTTTACGTGCCTGACACATGAAGCCTGAGAGGCCTGGAGGGGGGGTATAGGGAATGCTCACCCACTTTGTCAGGAAGCTGGATTCTGTAATATGTGACACGTGGCAGTGTGAACATGTACCAGGATGATGCTGTTTGAGGGCCCCTTGAAGCTGCTGTGTAGTAGCATCCTGTCATGGGAAGTGCTGATCTGGTGCTGGCAGTTGTTACTCGAGGTGCATGACTGGGATGTGGACTGGGGAGATGCTCTGCTGCCTTTCTATACCGTGTTTTGTAGGTGGTTGATGTTCATCTCAAGTTGCAGTGAGAACTCTTGGCTATATAATACCAGGCAGGAGGTACCAGGAATCTGATGGGCTGTGGATTGGCTCCGTGAAGCTGAGTTTGTGGGTTTGTTCCATGGAAATACAAATAAATGCAATAAATCAGAAATTCGGAACTTTTCATCTTCCATTTGTTTCCTTAAACAAACAATGATTTATATGCACAGCACAGGCACCCACGATACAGATGCAAATGTCTTCATCTTTCCAGATGGAAAGACTGAGGGAGAGGAAGGGAGGGAAAGGTTTGCTCAGCTGCAGAGGAGTGTGATAGCAGAGGCAGAGTTAGATTCATCCCCAGTGCTGGGCTCTCGCAGCTCCCGAGGAGCATTAGGCAGTATCTGTTCCTATTCTTGAGCAGTGAGATGGAGAAATAAGAGTTTTTACAAGAGCTGGTGTGTGTGTGTGCGTGCTGTGCACGTGACATCTGCAGAGCGTGCTGCTTGGCAAACAGTTTTAGCTCTTTCAAGTGAAACCAGATCTCCAAGTGAGCCACGCTCCATGTCTTGCAGGCAATGCTGAATTGACAGTATTGTTTAAAGGGGTGTAATCACAAGTTACACATTACAGCATAACTTACTGCATCCCGCTTTTTCACTTCCATGTGTTAATAAAGGGCCGGGGAAACAGAGCTGGTGCTGCCTTGAGCTTTCAGTCTGAGCAACCAAGATTTAAGCCAGGAATAGAATCAGTTGGGACAAGTTTCAGGGTAGGAATCGGCGGAGGAGAGCGCAGGGATCAAAGGATGTAGCTTGAAAAAGCAGCGTGTGGTGCTGCCCTGCATTTATTATGTGCGTAGCAAAGGGTGTTGGTTCAGTGTGAGCCCCTTCCATAGGGTTTCATCCAAAGAATATGCTTGGATTTAGTTCCAGAAGAGGGGGGAAAATGTACTGCCTTTTAGACACTGTTCTCTTTTTCCTTGTTTGGTAACTGCTGCCAGAAGTGGGCCAGCCTCAGATGTGTTTCTTTCCAGTAAAGGGCTGTAGGAGATATTTCCTGGTAGTAAGACCTTACTAGTTGGATACTATCTGTAGGACATGTTAGTTTAATTGTGGTGTTTTGTGTCTCTTGATTAACATGATTAATACACTAATGGAAAAAAACCCCCACCGCTGTGTTATCAGTAACAGAATCAATGGGATGGGCAGCGGGGAGGGGAGAGCAACACCCTGGTTTACGTGCCTGAGCGTAAGGTGTTTGTATCCATGGAGCAGCCTATCTGCATCGTTATGTTATGCTCTTCAATCAGTGACAAACACGGATTTCAAAAGCAGTGCTGGGGATTGGGATGACAGTAACATTAACCTGCTCATACAAGTCTGGAAGGCTGGCTGGAAAGGAAATAACCCAAAGAAAACAATTGCAGGGTTCCATTTCCTCCTTCCTTCCCTTCCTGTCTGTGTGTTACTCTGAGTCCCGTTGTCATGGGACTCCCCCATGATGCCATTTGTTTTGTCACTTCATCCCACCGCAGCGCTTGCCCTGAGCTCTATAGCTGCTCGCATGGCCGCTCTGTTGGTCTCCCCTCCCTGCAGCACTCTTTGGCCGTCGTCCCCTTTACTCAGCAGACCCTAGGGCGCATGTTCGCCCACCCGGGTACATGGCACCTCTCAACCCTCATCTCTGCACCATGGTGCAGCGTCACTCAGCAAAGGGCCATGGAAGCCCCTCCTGAGGAGCAGCCTCCCTGTGAGCGAGGCCAAGGAGGGCTTTGCGTGCTGGGAGAGGAGCGCTGGGGCTGTGCCGAAGTCTCCATCCTGGGTGGGATGAGCTGCTGGGCCTGGTGCTCTCTGGGGTGACTTGGTGCTATTGCCCATGCCAGGTTCAGCTGTCGGCCCTGCAGCCCCGCTGAGCACAAAGCTCACATTCCAGACACTGCTGCTGCAGAGAGCAGGAAGGGAAGGGACACAGCGCGGAGGACTTTGTCTCCTCACCTTGCTGATACATTCTGCAGCTGGAGCGGTGGTGCTACCCCAGCTCCCACAGCCAGCGGGTGTGCTCAGACCAGGCACTGATGCTCTGGTTCTGACTAGAAAGCGGACCCGAGCCAGATGCCTGCGCTCTCCTGCCTCAAGCCGTGCAGGAGCTAGAGCTTTATTTTGTTCTTGTCCTCATTTCTGCCGAGGACTGAACCAAACCCGACTCCGGCTTTCTGGATTAGCCTTCACACCCACCCTTGCTTTGAAAGGATAAGGGGACCGGCCCAGGAGATTGATGTGCAACTTCTGATTGATGTGCAACCGGGGCATGGTGGAAGTGAATGAAGTAGCTGTCAGCTGTAAGACAATACAAAGAATTGGTATGCAAAGGGAGCAAACCCCAAACAATTCACATTGCTGCTGAGGGTTCTGCAGCCTAATACAAGCTGTTTGCTCCAGCAGCGTCAGATCTGGGAAGTCTGGAATGAAGCAAGATGCCTGGGGTGCGTGTTTGCATATCAATACCAGAAGTGTTTTCCAGCTTGCATCTGACGCATAAAACGGTGCTTGAGGTCAGGAGCAATAGCAGAGTTTGAAATGCCTGTGTGTGCTGTTAGTCTGTTTGCTTTGCGAGCTCTCTTGTGCAAGCTCCCATGGCCTGCCTCAGCGCTGCATCTTCCAGCGGTCTTCAGGGCACTGCTGCATCAGCCCTTTGCGTGTTCTTCAGCTCAGGATACCTGATCTACTAGCTCTGCCTCCTGCAGGAAACGCCAGCTCCCAGCCAAGTGTCCCAGCTCCTCCTGCCCGGGTAAACAGGCTCCTGGCAGGCAAACGGGCCCTGGTGAAGGACCAAGGCTGTGGAGCAAGCCAACGAATGAGCGGGATCTTTTGTTTGGGTAGGCTTTGATGTTAACTGGATTGCAAACAACTGAGTTTGTCTCTTTATCCAGTCTCCATGGTGCACTTGTGTCCGTGCTCTCCACTCATTGGTAACTGGTTTAGAAGCTTGGGCAAAGAGGCTGTCTCATCACTTCTGAGAGTCTAAACTGGAGGGTACTTGGAAGTATGACAGTGGAGATATGTAGAATGTCGATTTTGTTTCTGTTGGAAAACTATTCGTCTATGAAAGGCAAAGTGGCATTTGAGCCCAGGAGTAGCACAAAATTGATATGTACATTTATGAGGGAGATCCTTCAGTGGATATCATCAGATCCTTCAGGTCTCAAGTTTGGTATGAGAGGAGGACAAGCTATGGTAAAAAGAGCTGTGCCCACAGAATGGAATGCTGTGTACCTTCCTTTGTTATGGTGCTGCTCTGCCTCCTTTACCTGCAGCTCAGACCTCAATAGATGAAAGTGTATGTAATGTTTACTGCCTGAATTGACTCATGTCTTGGCTGAGCCATAGGAGACTGGCTCCAATCACAGCAGGGCTGGAGCACTTAGAGCTGGCTGATGCTTTAGGGAGCACAAAGCAGTAAGGTGATGCTGCCCATGCTATGAGAAGAGCACAGTCACCAGAAAACAAAAGCAAACCCTGGTGAAAGGAAACAGGATCTGCTGGGAACCAAATGTTATCTGACCAAATTCCCTCTCGGACAGAGGCTGTGTTCTTTTGCTTGCTTGTGGTCATGGCAGAGTTGTGCCATTGAGCACGTTTTCTTTTCACTTGGTTTTCTAATGAAAAAAGAAGAGTGTGGGTATTGAGCAGGCAAGGAAAAGCCACCCTCAGAGGGTGTTGCCCAGGCTTCAAAACACTCGCTTCCTCTGACATTTGTGTGTATCTTGGCACAGAAATACAGAGTCAATCTGTTTCCCCTTTCCTGAGCACAGGGGTTTGAAGGAAGCTAATGTTCAGTCTTGGCGGACTATTTCAGGCACCTCCATAGGAGGCCTGTGGATAAGAACAGCAATGCCATCTCACAGGAATGTCCCCCCGGCTTCTCTGGTTCTCATAACAAACTAAACCTCAGCACAGGAAGACCCCGTGTGCTATCAGTGCTGCAAGTCTTACCCAGCTCTGGGTAATATGATTACAGACACGGTATGAAGGTTAGCCTATGTGCGGTAGTATATGATCTTATTATATAAATTTTCTTACCCTAAGCCCGTCTAGAATGGATAAAAGAGCATTTCTAAGCACTTCCCAAAGCCTGGCATTTCAATGGAGATTTCTTAGCAGCCTATACAGCATTTGAATTACTGTATAATGCTATTCTGTCAGCTCTCAGCAAGGCTCACACGCTAAACACTTGTATACACAATAGAAATAAAAATGGGATTGAGTAAATTCATGGACTGTCTAGTGATAGTCTGGGGGCTTGATATTAAATATAGGTTCATCTCTATTAGATCACGGTTACTTGGAGCAACTGGAAAATGTAGAATAGTAGGTCAGGTGTGGTAAATCGGCTATTAACTCTTTCCATACAGTTGTTTGGGGGGGTTTAAGTGTATGCGTCTAATGGTGTAGGCACAGTTTAGGTTTAAGCCTTTTCCATGCTTTAGGTTATTAAAAAAGTAAGCATTTTACTGTAAATGAAGAGTTTATTGGATGACAAAATATTTGACATGCCACAGATGCTTTCTAAAAGCTTCTAAAACCTTATGAACAGAGTCGGTATGATGATTTGGGGGTCAGCTGCACATGTGCCGTCTTCATGGTCTCTGCAGAGCCTCCCTCGGTCTCTGCTGTCGAGCACTACCTTGGTTTTCTAGGGCCCTGTGGGATCTGCTCTGTCCACCCATGCACCTGAGCAAAATTCATTGTGATTCTGCCGGCAAACACAAGCAAAAGCTGTCACATGTGGTTGCCCTTTTTTGGGAGCAGTGATGAGGTCACTGTGGAATATTGGAGTAAAACCACATTCTAACATGTAACTCATATGTGGGAGCAGTTTTCAATGTAGTTGCTTACGTGGGCACCACGGTGAGATGGTCTCAAGCTTATGTCTGTCACTTCCTGGACTGATGGATGTTTCCTCTTCCCCAGGTTTGAGCTGTTACTTCATACCACTCCATGGCTTCTCTCACATTAGACTCTTAGAATCAAGTTCAGTGAGCCCAAAGGTGTTGTCTGTCTCTTTTTAGTATCTAGGATAAGCTCAAGCAACCACAGATGGCAATGGAAGGGAAAAGCAACAAGCTGAGAAGAGCAATAACCAGTGATCATTGATCCCTAGCACTGGTCTGAGCTTCATCCCTCCTGCTGTGGTAAGGTAGCTGCAGAGCAGCAGCTAAAGGTATATCCTTCCATGTCCCATTGTGAGCAGCACTGGTTCCTAGGTACACTCAGAAGTACCCACATCCTCCACCTAAGTGGGGAAGGGTTTCCACTAACCCCTGTTTACTGCAGTTCCCGAGTGTACCCTTGTTTCTCACACAACCCAGGTTGAGTTAGAGGTGCGGAGGATGAAAAGTGAGGCTGCTGCATGCACGTCACAGCTCAAAGCAGAAGTCCAGGAAGTGTATCAAAGTGGAGAGATGTTCCTACTTTTAAAGCAGACGAAGACACAGCAGGGTTTTCTCCCATGGTCCCAGTTAGGCAGCCAGCCTGCAGTCTCCACTCATTGCTGTGGCCAGGGGAATGCACTTCAGGCTGGCGGTGGTGAATCCTGCTGCAGGGAGCACTGTGCAACACGGATGGTACCAGCCAGTGGGTGAGGGAGCTGTGGTGTTTGAGGGAGGTTTCTGCCTGCTTCCTGTGCGCAGAGATGCTCTGCTGCTGGGTGTATGGACAGTGCCTTGTTGGCAAAGTGTGCCATGAGGAAGAGGAGGGGAAACTGTTGTGATGTGTGAGCTACACCAGTGGGTAACATTAAAACCAAAGTCCGCAGAGGTCTGTTGGTCAAATAAGCTGATCTAATGTCCTACAGCCCTCAGATACAGTGCGTCAGGAATGCAGAGGGTGCCATTCCTGCAGGAAGAGGGATTCCGACTTGCTGTGTGGTATTTTGTGGTCTGTAACTCTGGGTTTTGTAAGAAGCCTAAATAGTAACCGGAGTGAAGTTCTGAGTTGCGGACATCTCCTCCCACACTTACCTCACACGTGTGTGCATGATCTTTCACAGCTAAGCTGTGGTGTGTTTAAATTCCTTCCGTTCCTAGAGGAAAACTTGCCTGTCTGTTTCCATGCATCTGGAACAGTTAATGAGAGGGCTTGCCTCGCCTGACTGTACTTGTCAAAGCACTGCTTCACTAACCATAGAGACACTAATTTGTGATTCAGTCCTGACACCACAGAGCGGTAATGTGAAAGAAAGGAAGGCTTGTGAGCATGAAGTGAAATGGAGATGTTGGAGAAACTTCACACCAAACTCTTCAGCAGGGCCTGGCTCTGCTGCCTTTGCTTTGGTTCTGACAGACGCTTGAGCTGGAAGTATCCTAGAGAATCAGGGCTAATGGAAATTAATATTTCAATTGCTCTGTTCCGTTGTGCAGAAATAACTGGATGGTCTCTGCTCCCTAAATAAGAATAGACAAATCTGTGACCAAAGACGGTCGCACAGCAGTCCTGTTCAAAATGGATCAGTGCAAAGGGCCTTCTTTAAATAGCCATTTACTGAAGAACAGTGGGACGGCTCCGGAAGGCATTTCTGTGGCACTGAATGGTGTTTGTGCACTATCTGAATTCCCTTCTCTGAATCTGACCCTCATCTGCCAAGTCTGACAATCCCAGGTTGAGAAACCCTTGCCTAACCCTGGGTGGGACCAAGTCTGCCTGGCTGAGGTGCTTTAAGTAACGACTTCAGAGCCCAAGCCTTTCTGATCTAGAACCAGCGAGCAGGTTCCTCTGCCTGGATAACTGGTGCATAACTGCCCCATAAGGCAGCGCAGTGTTTGGATAGGGGTTGGATAAAGCATTAGTGTCTCGAGCTAAAACACTGCAGTGATGTTCTCGGAGCCATGCTAAACCGTGATAGCTCTGAGGCAACCTAACCTCATGGTCAGCAAGAGTCACACCACGCTCACCGAGGGAGAGATGCTGCATGAGGGCAGAGCATCTCACTTCATTTGCAGAGCTGACTCCTACACTGAGCAATTAATTGTGAACCAGTTTCCCTTCAGCCCCCAGATGACACAGTTGCGTTGTCAGCATGCAGCAGCAGTGTCTCTTCTTTGTAATGTAATTTCTAGCTCCCAATGTGTGCTTTGCTGTAGATGCTGGCCAAGATTCTTTCTATAATAATCAAAAAGGGTTTCTTGGAGTAAAAATACCTGTGATATTTGGCTGCCAGAGAGCTGCACATTTCCGGACCTTTAAATTGAGGGGAAGGAACTTTTGGTTAAAATAGCATCTATGTATGTCTTACCATGGAGTTCTTCTGAAGCAAGAGTTTACAAAAGCAGGTTGGATCCCTCTCAGTGGGCTTCCAGAAAGTGAGTTTAGTGGTTCAGATCACCACCACCAAGTGATAGGACCTAAGGGCTGTATGCTCAGTGGTGATGTAATCCTCCTGTAACGTTCATCATGTTTAAGTTCTACGGATTCAGATCAGGATTCCCAGAGTGTTTCTTTCTCCCAGCCTCAGTTCAGGGTTACTACCCTGTGCAAAATATCTGCCATTGAAATTCCCTCTTGAGCATGAGCAATTCCGCCCTGGCCTGGTGATGTCTCCACGCTCCCAAACCTCTCCCAGCCCTTCTGATGATGAGTGCAAGCTATTTCTTGCTTTTATTTCTCAGTACATTAAAGGGCAGAAACAAGTGGGGGGGTTAAATTGGAATATAAGAAGATCTGTCACCGGTCTTCAGCAATTCAGTGTGCATCTATGGAGAGGCAATAAAGACGCCACCGTTGTTAGTCACTGAAAGCTTAACTGTTGCTTGACTTCAGAGAAAACTGCCACTAAAATACATGGCAGAGCCCTTTTTATTGCAAGCACTGTGGAATTCTCCCTGATACAGTTCTCTTCAGCTGGGGCCAGCTGCTGACCCTGAACTGTCACTTGGATTAGGACTAAAATGCCACTTCACATGCGTTTCCTAGAGCAAGCTGCAGTTTCATGACAACTGAATGTGAAGTTGCCTAATGTAATTACTATGAGGAGTAACAGAGAATAGACATTCTGAGTGTCTAAGGAGATGGGGTATTCTGAAAGCTTACATATTTAGTTGACTTCTGGCAGCAGATTCTTCCCGTCAGCAGATCTGAGGAATGCCTTTACCACACTCTGTTGCTTGGTGAGGATTAAGCACAAAGTGTCCAGCTGAACAAGACTAATCCTCAGGACCGCGCTGAATGAGCTATTTGTGTGTCCATGGCATAACAAGCTCAGGAAGGGTGCCTGGTTTGAAGGAGTCCTTTTAAAACACCTTGGAAAGCTGCTCTCACAGAGCAGCATTGGAGGCAGCGCTCTCAGCAGGTTCAATAAACTGCTTCATAAGCACTCACATGTCAGACTTGGAGTGTGCTACAGTGCTTTGGTATGTGCTTGTGTTTGCTTTGGACACGCAGGCACCAGAGCTCTGTTGTCTTCCAGTTCATATGAATCTGATTGTTGGGGTCATGACTTCAACACAGAAGGGCGTCAGGTTGTTGTTCCTGATTGCTAAAATCACTGTGGGCTCTGCTGGGTGGAGGCTCTGCAGCTGCTTTCCCCATAGAGGAGCTGGGATTGTGCAGCTATACAAACACGGAGCAGCTGCTGTGGAGGGGGAAGTACTGCACCAGGGAGTGAATGGCATGGCCACCATCCTTCACAGGCTGACAACCTAGCTTGTGGCAGGGGCCCGAATTCTCCCTCTTCCCCCTTGTTTGGCATAGCAAAATACAGAGCAGGTATAGAGAGGAGGTCCAGGAATGATTTCTGAAGCAGAGATGTAACCTCTCTTCCTGTACATCATGATTTGGCTCCCAGAGAGTGTATTTCATAGAGTGCAAATAAGTTTGGTGTGACGGCTTTACGTGCATTTTTGTAGCTGATTTTGTCATCAATGGAAGGAGATCACTGTTATAAAACTGCAACAGAAAGTGGGATGTACTTACGTCATAGGAAACTTCATCTGAAGACAAATATGACCTGGAGAAATGAAAACATGGAGCAATGACAGGCAGCCTTAGAGCCTATGGAAGAGGAACAATTGATACAGGTGAAGAGCAGCTGAGAGCTGGAAGGTACTTGTGTATATACACCTGAGATGCACTGGAATATGTTAGCATAAGCATGTTTCTAAAACCAAAGAGTCCCCTGCAGTGTATGGCCTGAAACAGGCAGATGCACAACACAGACTGTGGAGCGTGGTTATCTTGTAAATGACTCCTCTCTATTACCATTCACAGGACATAACTTTACAGTGTGCACAGCAGCGTGTTGAGCACCTGCTAAGTGAAAACTCAGGAGGGTTTTCCTTTGGAATTTGTTAGAGAAGGCTTTCAGCTGCTGGAGGGACACCATTCCACGTGCTGCTCTGGGGTCAGTTGGAGTGTAATTTCAAACAGTTGCACCCCTGCACTGTTGCTTGTTTCCTCATTCTTGGGGTTTGAGAGCAACTACATGGTGTAGAGCTGAAGAAGGAAGTGCGTATTATGCGTGCCTACGAAGCAATATGTGCACACAGAAAATCAAGGGATTCAAATCCTGGGTTTAAAAGGAATTTAATCGATGAAGGCTTATTTACTCTTGAATGATTTAAGTGTAACACCATGGGCAGTTCAGGGCCAAGAAGACTCTGTGTAGCTCCAGCAGTTTCTAGACCCCAGAGTCAACACCATGGCATTTTGTGTTGTGATGAACTGACTAGAGCGCAATAACCAGCTGCCTTCTGGGGCGTGAATAATGCATCATCTCATAAATGCACTCTTAACATTCTGCAATGAATATATGCTTGAAAACACCATTCCCCCTTATTTAAGCCCTTCTGTTTATGAAAGAAGAAATCTAAGCTGCCTCTTGGAGCTGAAAAAGGATTGTGATGCCTCTCTGAGGTTGTTTTGTGATGACAATGGCACACTGATGTCGAGGCCTTCACTCTGTAACTCCTGGTCTGCAATGAAGAGAAATACTAAACCTGAACCCTTCTGCTGAGCTGCCGTTGTCAAACGTCATGCTCAAGATGCTCATCAGCAACTCCTAGTTGGAGTAAGCAATTAAAGCTTGGCGAAGCAGGCATAGAACTGGCTGGTGGGAGGGGGGAGTTTTTTTCTCCACTGTGAAAAGCAATTAACTCTAAATTGTACTTAAAGAGTTTAATAGCACAATATGCAGCGCAGCTTCCTGCATGTTTATACCTGAGCATGATCTTATTATGTTGTTGTTTATTTACTGGTCTGGAAAATATCTGGAGAGAATTAGTTGAAGGTGATATGACAGGATGATTATCTGTCAAATCAGCAGGTATTTACTGCTGATGGTGCAGGAGTCGGCCTAGGCAGAGTGGCAGTTTGATTGCATGGAATCATTTTCTTTAGCTCTGTTTTGTATTCAGTGCTTCGCTTTGTATGATGCTTATTTTATGTCACAGCTTGTACTGACTCTCTTTTCTGCTGTGTTCTTCTTTCCATGCTTTTAAGTGACAGATAGAAAGGGAAAAACCCACCAGCACACCTCGTGTTAGTTCCAGTGGAGAAACAGATAGACCTCTTAAGGTGATTACTTCAGTTAGCCCTTCAATGCAGGAAGTGGACAAGAGGGAATGGCTTTAACTGCCAGAGGGGAGACTGAGATGAGCTCTGAGGCAGAAGCTCTTCCCTGTGAGGGTGCCCAGAGAAGCTGTGGCTGCTCCATCCCTTCAGTGCTCAAGGCCAGGTTGGACACAAGGGCTTGGAGTGAGCTGCTCCAGTGGAAGGTGTCCCTGCCCGTGGCAGGGGATGGAGCTGGATGAGCTTTAATAGAGAATAGATATTGTCTATGGGTCCCTTCAACCCAAACCATTCCAAAATTCACTTCCTCTGAAAGAGTTACATTTTTAGTCCTTTGTGGCCATTTAACATGTTGACTTTGAGTGACCACTAGCATGACAACCTGCCTCACATGTACCTGCTCATCATCAAAGGGATGTCTCTCCCAGTCCATCACTAGCTCATTGGTGCTGCTGTGTGTCATCCTGTGGCAGGATAGTGCAGAATTCTGTTTTGTATGATGTACAGGCAGGGAAATTCTGCTCATAACTGACACACACTTTATTCCTCTTAATATCTTTGGTTGGATCTTTAAAGTGAAAATGGCAAAACTGTAATGGCTCACTGCATGTTGATGGTCCTGTTTCTTTGCGCATTAATCTGGTAGTATATACATGTAGTTTGGGGCTTTGGGTGCTGTGTATGTAAATGAAATAACCAAGTAGAAAGCCATGTATGCATTTCTCAGGCTGGAGTGCTTCCTCACAGAAGCTGTGTGCAGGAGGCAGCACTCCAGATGAGTGTGTGTGTGAGCTCAGGTCCTTGGGAGTTTTCTCAGTTTCCATTAATCCTTTCCCCAAGTGTTTTGGTAATCCTGGAATTGAGACATTAATCTAGTCAGGTTATTTCCAGATCACCACCTCAGAAGAGAGTTGTGGTTTGGCCTTTGTGGGCCCCAAAGGAGCAGGAGAGCTCAGGTTCCTAGTGCAGGGCGAGGAAACACAAGTACCAGTGCAGTACTTTGGTTTCCTCTGCTGCTCCAGCCAGGGAGAGAAGAGGCTGTAAATGTGATAATGTTCTGTTTTATCAATGGGAAAAGTTCAACTTTGGCAGCTGCTCACTGAAAAGGCGCTTTCTTTCAGCTCCCTTTGGTGTCCCGTGAGAAGCAGGGATTGCCAATGTGCTCTTGGAATCCCCACCCTCGGCCCTGGAGCCAGATTCCAGTCTTTTGCCAGAGGCTCTGGCCCCTGACTTGGTTGCTAAGGTGATTGCTCTATTAACAAATAAAAAAGGTAGAAGCCTATTTTGTGGTTTTAAACTGATTTCTGACGATGTTGGTCCATTGCTCGTATACAAAGCAATGAGCGCCGTGGTCCTTCACCCAGACTGACCAGTGAAGGACCTTGGCAAACTTTGGCTTTCAGTGTCAGTTCATGAAAGGTATTGTAAAACCTGGCATTTAGTGTTAGAAGCAACATTGACAAGCTCTGCCAGTATCAGTTGGGCTGCCACATCCCAGACTCGTTCAATACAAACAGGCATTTTGAACTGAGAAGTCCTATACTGGGCTGAGACTGGAAAGAACAGCAGATCACCACAGATCAGTATTGGTTCATTCTGTCAATTTAGCACTATGTACACAAGTATTATTTTAATGTAGCTTATGACTTGCATGAAGATGAAACTGTTATTCCCATTCCCTCCAAATTAAACATTTATAGCTGCAAATGGTTTCTTTGCTCTTGTAAATTTTATCTTATTAATATTTATAAATACTTTTACAAAATGCACTTGCGTTTAAGGCATTAATGGAGATTTTAGATTTTCTCACAGGGTACCTTAGTATAACAAATATAAAACCCGAGTGAGAACATGCAGTAAAAATATATATTAGCTTTTACTCCTGATAGGAGAAACAAAGTAATTAAAATGTGATGTGTTTACTGACCTTATTAAATGCTCTCTTTTTTCTCTATGGTTTAGAAAGTACGAACCAAATAAGGCGGTGCCTCCGTGTCCCATCAGTTGGGATCCTCAGCTGGTGTTTGGTAACAGCCATTGCAGTGTCAGTGGAACTGCAAAGTTTCCTGTGCGTGTTGGACATCGCTGAATACATTTACTGTCATTTGGTCTCACTCAGCAGTGTTGCTCCTTTCATTTCATATGCTTTGCTTCCTTAAGTGCTCATCTTCTTCATCAGTCATCTGTATATCAAGAGCAACTCTTAAAACAAACCGTATTGGAAAAACACAGATAAATAATGCTACTAATAAGAACTTTCTTGGTCTTCCATACCCTAAAAGAATCCCTGTCTTTTTTATCCCTATGTATATTTGTACATCCTGAATTCTCTCTTCATCTTGGGACAAGGCAAAGTACCTGGAGCTTGGTGTTAAGGGAAGGCTTACACAGAGGAGCTGTGCTGTTTCCACACTGCAGCAGGGTGATTTCAGTGCAGATTTGCCTGTGAAAGAGAAGGTTATTGCTTTATCATTCTGTCAGTCATGCAGTGCTCGCTTGCCAACCAGGAGTCAGTTCTAGCTAGAAGTATCTGAGAGAAGATAGAAGCAGATGCAGACAGACTTGTTTCTCTAAGCTACATTTGTTTCTGCTTTCATCAAGCAAGTATAGTTAAGTTTTATCTCTCAGAGTATTCTTATAGAGGCAGGATATAAATACTGAGCTATTTCAGTACCTGACTCTAAGGCTGTTCTGCTTACTGTCAGCTGCATGGTGTTGGTATCCTATGTGAGGAATTGTGACATTGTGTTGCTTGGTTCAATGTGAAAGGGGAAGATGGACATCCTGATTGAGCCCAACTGAGTTTTCAGATATCATAAGCTTTAGTGCTTTTAATATAATTATTATAAATATCATAGTATTTGTACAATTTAAGTAGAATCAGAGGAATAAGTGAAGAGGTTGTTTCCCCCAGCAAACTTGCACTTTTATTTTGGAGAATGCTGCTGCTTACAGAGCTTGGGATTTGCAGTTTGTTAGGAACGGTTGCCAGGAGGAGTATATGGTTTTCTAGGTTTATACCAGGCTGGATGGGGCTTGGAGCAACCTCACCTAGTGGAAGGTGTCCCTGCCCATGGCAGATGAGCTTTAAGGTCCCTTCCAATCCAAAATCATTCTGTGATTCTATGAAGGCAACTCTGATGTGGTGTTGGTTGAGCCCATGCAATATCAGTATTCTTTCAAACCTGTCTGTAGTAGCAAGATCAGCTCACAGCCTCCTGGTTTCTGAACACAGCAAGTGAAATGAAAGCAGATTGCTATAATGGTGTTCTCAGCAGAGTGGGGAGAGTCTGCGGGACTTAGTTCCAGTAAGGCCACTGAGATCCAAAAAGAGAGAACAGTGCAGGGAAAGGTGTCCAAATATGGCTGCATGCAGTGTATACCTAAAATAAAAATCACATCTTGAATTATTTTACTAGAGCAAGAAGGAAAACTGATTTTCAGCATCATGCTCATTTTTGCCTGGCCTCTTGATCAGAGTATGCCTGACCACACTTTAGAGAAGTGAGCCAAAATGGGTGGTGGTTTTGTGCCTTTGCTGTTCACCCAGAGGGGAGTGTTTTAATGGCTTTGGTAAATTGATTAGATTATGTTTTGAATGATAGAGACTTCAAACATTCAGTGTGTTTCCGGATGCTTCTACAGCAGAAGCTGACTTGCTTCAGGCATTTGTCCCCCATCTGGGATTTTGCCAAACCCTTGTCTGCCTGCAGAGCTGTTCAGAGCACTAGGGGTGGTTTCCTGACATCCAGCAAGCCTTGTGAGCCAGCGTTTACATCTGAATTCTGCAGCTCTTGCTTTCATGGGAAGTCTTCCCTACTTTCTCCACAAACACAGAGGGAATTGCACGTGTAGAAGAGATGCTGTTGTGTCAACCGCAGCCGTGCACGTGAGTCAGCACGTTCTGAAAACAGAAATGCAGAAATACATTCTTGAATTTGAGAGCTTGTTGCCTCCCTCTTGATATGGCACCCCATACCTGTAGATGTGCTCTTGTAATGCTTTAGGTAGGATTGATTTGCGTGAGGGCATGAGCATGCAGGACCTTCTATATACAGAGCTGAGTATTCTAATAGGGAAAATGTGATGCACAGTTGGAATTAGTCTGAGTAAAGAGTGAATCCCTGAGATTTCTGTGCAGAGATTTACTTGGTATGATAAAATCCATAGCAGCCTGGAAATTACTTTTACTTGGAAACTTTGCAGAAGTGTCTGCACTTCTTTATGAACAGGTTTTAAGTACTAAATCCTTCATTTTTTAGAAATGAATGAATTCAAGTATGTCTGTACAGCTAGAATTCCCCGCAGGATCACCGGAGCATTGAGTAAAGTCATGCACAGCACATGCAGAAATATTCATCAGCTGTCTGCTCAAGAGTGTATTCTTGTCTTAAAAGGAGATAGTAATTTGTGACAGACTCTTCAGTTGTGTTTGGGTGGTGGAGGAGAGGAGGACCTTGTGTGTGGCACTGCGCAGGAAAAGAACAGTTGCAAAACTGGGAGAAGCAGCCATAATGTTTTCCTTATGAACATGTATGTTCTGTGGCCTGTGAGCAGGGTTGAAAGTTGGAGCATCGTTACCATTTGAAAGAGAAATCCTATTTCTGAGCATCCAGAGAGGCAGCAATTGCACTAAATCCCAGTTTCTGTGTCGAATCTGCTGCAGCGAGTGTTTGTGAGGCTGGAATTCTGTGCTTTATCGTTTAAACATTGAGGGGATTTGGGTCTACATCTGTTTGTTTGCATTGCAGGGAGGGGAAATGCAGGTCTGTGAAATGGGCAGGCTTCTGTCTGAGCTCTTAGGGTTATGTTTTAGGCAAGTCGCAGCTGATGGAAGGCCACCTGAACGGGTGACTGTAGCACTGGATACTCTGTCACAGTGTGGAAGCCTTCACCTTTCTTCTATGTTAAGTTTGCTTCTTCCTATCCAATATTCTAAGCTTCAACTTCCTTTCAACAGTCCTACTGCCACAAAGTACAGCGCACAGCATGTGGCACCATTTGGATGCTTTCTTCAGGCTCAAACAAAAAGCCCAACCACTCATCTCTGTGTCATTGAAATGGCAGGAGCTTTGGAAAACGGAGGCCTGAGAACCAGTTGTGTCTCCTTCCAGTTCTCATGCAGATGTGTCTGGGGAATTACTTCCATCTATGGCTTCATCCTATGTCTCAACACAGCACTAACCAGAAGTTGGTGCAGTAAGGAGCAACTTTCATCCACTCAGGTTACTCAGTCTGTGTTTGGAAAGGCCTCTTAGGTGTCACTGGGCATTTACCCAATGTCTACTCGAGAGGAAAAAACACAAAGAAAGTTTGGCATTGTCCATCATACTCAGATGATTATTGCACATCCTTCAAAATGTACTTGTTTCCTGTGAATTTTGAAAAGAATCCATTTGAAGTAACTGCAGCTTGGGATGTTTGACTGTTTCCTTCCTTCCAGCTCATGGAACAGTACAAAAAGGATGTTCTGAGTATTTCACCGTGACTGAAAGCTAATTTGATCAAAGACATTCCTGCTATCAACAGTGAAAGTAATTCCATCCTTAGTAGCTGGAATATGCTTGGAAGTTGCTGTTTCCTTACTTGTATTTTATATTAAATAACATCAACTAAAGAGTACCACAATAAGCTCAGCAAGCTTCATAAACAAGGTCAAAGTAGAATGATTGATCTCGTTTATATTTAGCCTAGGTAAATTCTTTGTCTACAGTATCTAGGAACAAGACATGGTAAATAAAGGTGCGTCTTCACTGCCAGTTTGAAGTTAAAAGTCTGTCACACATCTGAAAAGAGTTTCTTGTTGAAATTCGTTGTGATAGGTAACAAAAGGCTTCTGAGTGACACAGGAGAAGCTACTGAAATGCTCATAAAGCAAGAACTGCTCCAGTTTGGACACATCAAACTATTATTTTTGTGATGTTTTTGTAATCATCTACCTATAGAAACCAGAGGATTTTGTTACCAGTTGTGTCTGAAAGGTGTCCTGAGAACAGTAGTAAGGTTAAAAGTTGTTCATTTTGATTATTATTATGTTGTTGTAAGAAAAAGAGCAACTTTAAAGTAAGTATGGCTGAATTTCTTGAGGTTAAAATTTAAACAGGTTGAGCAGTCCTTCACATTTCAATTTCTTTGCAGTTCATAGCTTAAACAAAAGATGGCATAATATTCAAGCTGGTGATCCAGTCACTAAGGGTAAAGGTTTCTAACACTTTTTTTTTGACTATAGTTATCTTCATTTTTCTTCTCTCTCCAGGAAGTCAGAACTTTCTTCCTAAATTTAAGTACCAGAGGGTTTACTTGATAACTAGACATGTATGTGCTCATCCTATGCCCTTTTCCTTCTTTTTGGTGGGATTGCAAACAGGAATAACCACTGCATTCCACATATAGAAGAAGAGCACCAGATTCATAAGATAACCATTGGTTACAGCTCACACTACAGAGCACTTGCGTGCTCCTTGGGTTAGGGAGCTAGTCCATCAGCAGTTGGGCTGCGAGCTCAGTGGGTTAATTTTGTGTTACAGGCTTCAGGCCCAAAGCAGTAGTCTGCTCATGATATGTTTTGATAGTATGAAGTATTGCAAATGTCTTTTTGGGATCACAGGGTTGCATTATAGAGGCCTCATCCCTGTATATCGCTGTAGGCAGCAGTCATTTATCCTTGGGCTTGTTCAGGAACAAAATACCTGCAATACCTGAAAAGAGGTTTACCAACGAAGTGTTAGACTGTGCTACCCATTTTGGTGGTTTCACCTGCTTTGGTCCATGGTGGGTGCTGGGGTCTCTTTTGGGTGTGTATAGTGAGGTTTGCACCTTAAGCTTAGCTTTACCATTGATTTAGGATAGGAGTTCAAATCTGCAGTCCATAGAACATTCTTCCTACTAGAAGCCTTCTGAGGACTCTAGATGGCTCCCAGTCAATGGAATAGCCTACTGCATCTGTACCCTCAGTACCTGCCAAGCTAATGGGATCAGAAAGCCATAATGAGGCTTCCATAGAACAGTGGCTGGGACTGCATCCAGCTTCTCCTACCCCACTGTGCCTATTGTAGCTAATCCCAGCTGCATGTAACTGGCCCTGCTCTGCCCTCCCTCACCACTCTGCACTCCATCAACAACATAAAATGTTCCTTGTAATTTACTTTTCTGGATTCTCAACAAACGGAGCTTTGAGCACACTGAGCCAAATCCTACCCTAGTGAAGGGGAATTGTCTCCAGTTAGTTAACACGGAAGGATAAAAATTGATTAAATTGCAGTCCTATGTTTGTTGAGATGAGAAGGAGCAATTGGAGTCCCTTGAAGTCCAGAGTATGTTTCCTCCATATTGATGAATATAAGCAGCATTGATATAAAGTGGTTCACTCAATAATCTTATGATTGGTGCCAAAGATCACCCATTTACAATGCATTCTTCATCTTTTTTATTGCCTCAGGGACATTTTTATTTGCCAAGTTGCGACAGTTCATAAGCATGGGCACCTGGATTAGAGGGGAAAGGACATTTTATGGTGGTAAAGAAAATGAATTTATATTCAAATGACTTCCTGTTTCTAGTGTCCAGATTGGTTAGCAGCTTTTCCTAACACACCCGGTGTGGCTCTTACTGGCAATGCACTGTTTGCATTTGAAAGGGAACCAACCCTTAACTCTACCATGTAATTAATTAGCATGATGCGTTCTCATTCTCTCTTTGTCTAAGATTTGGATGAGACTTATTAAATGCTTTCTGTGTCAGGGCAAGCTGTCAACCAAAAGTTAAACGTGTCTTTAGCAGTGCAGTGTATTGCAAAGTAACCTCCCTGTTACGGGTGACAAAGGTGCGATTTCTTTTGCCATTTCTGCCTTCTGAAGGAGGGGTCTAAAATGCGCTTTGGTTTGTGGCACAGGTCCCTCATCACTCACCCGGTGGGGCAAGTGATGCTGGGGTTTCAGTGGGGATTTGCCTTCAGAGCAGTGGAGGGCTGCTGAGAGGTGGGTGGGCTGTGGCAGCCTACCCTATCTGATGTGTGTCTTGCTCCCTGCAACAGCTCCTGATTTATTCCACCCAGATTGAAGGGGAGGGGGGCATAATTTCTTTCCTTTTTAGCTAGATACAAAACAAGGACTGCAGTAAATAACAGTTTTAAAAGATCAGCATCCTTACGCCTTCCCACTATCTCTCTAGTGCTGTATTTTGTGCCAAAATACAGCTGTTGTGCAAGACATAAGGAGTTATGAGTTTCCAAAAGGAAACAAAATATATCCTGTTCATCTAGGAACAGTATGTACTATGCATAGCCATATGCAAATTGTTTCTTCTCTTGATGCCTTGCAGAGGTTTGAGGCAGAACTCATATAAGCTTTTTAGATAGAGGCCTGTGTTACAGGGACTGTTTTCCTGGTGTTCCATGTGGATCTAACAGCGGGACACGTTTCTCTTTTCATTTAACATATTAGCAAATGTAGTAAATTTTCTGCATGGAGGAATTTCAAAGAGGGCTTTTCCTGGTCCTTTTTTAACTTCTCGTACCTCTATAGGTCAGTATTGCCAAGTAGGTAAGCTGAAGGTGTGCTTTCACCATACGTATGTCTATGTTCTCTCCTGGCTTACTCAGCGTGACAGGCGAAGGAGCAGCATTAGGGGGAACCTGTGAATGAGCAAAATGGAACAAATATTGAAGCCTCTTTATCCTTGAATTTATACTTCTATAGTAATATGTAACCCGCTTCTAAATCCCACTGCATTGCATGTCAAATCCGGTAGTATTATATGTGAAAATGGCAGTGCTGCCCAGCCTTCTTGCTGGGAGCTCATCATATTCCCTGAAGAGGACACCAACACATGCTGTGGTGCCCTCCTGGGTCCAGTGCAGGAAACTGTGGAGCAGAAATATTCCTTTCTCAATGCTCTTCATTCTGTGGTAGTGTGGAGTGTTCCTCTGAGGTGTGCGTTTATTGGTTTCCTTTCAGAGTTTCTATTAGCTATAAAGGTTACCATGGAAAAAGTCAATATTTGTTTGAGTAATTTACGCCAGGATTGAGATTTTATGGTTACTAAATCTGGCTCATGGACTTCAGGCAATTAGTGAAGGCTCAGACTTTGTCAGCACACACATTAGTGCCACAGCTATTTCCTGCACTGTGTCCATATATATAGTGTGGCCTTATTACAGTAACTCCTTTTGCTGTGTGGTCATTCCTGGGGACTGTGGGTTTTGGTGTTTCAGTTTTCCTTAGTGGTCACCCTGTTCATTATACATAAAGCAGGAGGCCTCTGCTGAGTTCTGTGGGGCGGGATGGTCCAGTGCTGGCACAGTCCTTGTGCTATCAGCCTAAGGATGCGCCACTGCCAAAAAGTGCCATGTCTGTAAGCATGTGAATCAAGTCTTGAATGTGGGTGATCAGGTGCATCTCCATGCTGGAAGATTCAACAGAATGTGAATGTACATAAATATGCTTCTTGAATTAAGATTGTTGAATTGCACAGTCATGCACTGAGACAGAAGCCATGGAGATATTTTCAGAAGATACCTTTAAATCTAACTTCATTGGGTCAGTAATAGACCTTTATTATAACCTTCTTACTCCTTTTTTAAGTATGCAGTCAGTGAAAAAGTGCTTTCTTTACCTTAAAATTTGCTTTGGGTCAATTTTTCTTCCATGTACAGGACATTTCAGTGAGGCTTGTCACCCCAGTAGCAGTTTAGATATAGTGGCAGCTATCAAAATAAACAGCTGTAAGTAGAAAAATCCCTGGGTTTCAAAGGGTGCTTGCAGAAACACAGGTCATGGAAAATACGGACTTCCACATGGGCTGCACTGAACATGTGTTTTCTCAGTGTGCCACATTACACTGGGCCAGATGTCACATATGCAGGTGGAGAGACAGTTCTACACAGAGCATAAATTAGCAGCATTCAGATACTGACTTTAATGCTAACTGGTTAAGTACTTTCACAAGCTTCCTTTCACTATTGGTGGCGTTTGTAATTCTTTCACCTTTTTCTTCAAAGAAACCCCATCCTGTGTTTTCCACAATGAGAAAACATCAGTAAAACCACATTCAAATCAGCCATAGATTTTTCTGCTTGACTTCAGGATGTGCAGAAAACCAGTGTGTGCACAGAAGCTCACTCATCTTACTAAATGTGTAAATCCTTCAGACACCAAGCAAACAAAGCTACGCTTTTCTTGGGGATTGAGAGCTTTTGAGATGTCGATGACGTGAAGCATAACTAAGCATTGTTAATCTTGTCTGCCTGTTAATCCCAAGAATTGCTTTTTGCAGAAAGCACATCATTACTGCCAGAAAATGAATGCAGAAAAGAAGAGGAAGCTGTGGGGAACCTTCTGGTATAACATGTTTCTTTAAAGGATGGTTCAGCTCCAGTTGATTTACACATGGTGTTTCAAGTGCATTAATACACTGTGTATTAGCTGCCTGCACTATATGCATCAGTATATGTAACAGTGTTCGTGTTCATCTGGAGATATTTTAGTCGGTGACAGGTTTGTTAACCACAACATAGGCAGTGTACAGAGCTTTGTATCATGTGGTGACAGTGGACTTTTCATATGGATTTTTAACAGTGGTACTTTGTAATATTAAACACTTCCAAATCCTAATAATCTTTCCCTTGTAGTCCCATTTGGAGACAGCACAAAGTTATAGAGCAAAGGTGAACTTCTGCATTGTCTCTATGCCTTAAGCGCATATTTGGTGGGTTTTAATGATACTGAGTGTTTCTCAGCGTGCAACTTTGACAAAAGTCTCTGCCCTGTAGAAGGTAAAACAACCCAAATGACCTGCCAGACCCCGCTTTGTTTTAAATCTGGTCATCCCTGTCACATCGCCATGAACACAAGCAGCTGCTAGGAGGGTGGAGGTAAGGTGAAGAGGTGAAGGGAAGGTAAAGCCGCTTCTCTCCATGGCAGTACTAGCTTAATCTGACCACAAATCTGCACCATTTCTCCAGTAAAGGAGAAGTACTTTACTTTTTCAGTCCTTTATTATGATGAAGTAACACTCTGGAAGGGGAAGCTCATGGCTTCAGCTTTCTCTCTATGAGGTCTGCTGGATTAGAGCATCAGGATATATTCCTTACATCCCAAGTTTCTCAGTCTTGAGCCATGTGCAGCCAGTGCCCACCACCCTTGCTCAGTAGTGGCACCAAATGCACAGCCAGTGGAAGCCCAGAACCGTGTGGCTTGGTGCTGCCAGTGCTAACGTGTGTCCTGAGCTATGGGAATGCCAAGTTCATCGGAGAACGTGCCACTCCAAGGGAGGAAAATGAAGGAGCCACTCTTGTACGTATTTCACTCTTAGAGACAAAGGACTATTGTGTATATAATGGTATCAGTAAAACTTGTAACCGCAGTCACCTTCTATTCTCGCGATAGAGTCCTGCCTTCATTGCCCTGGGGAATACAGGTTAAAGGTTTCCCTTTCCCTTTCACTCTGTTCAGTCTTCAGTTCCTGCCAATAAGAGTGACCTTCCTGGCTTACAGATGAACTTCTTTCTGAAGGGACTCTCTGGCTCCTTGCTAGCCTCTGTATGTTCTTTGGGGGATTTCCAGGCATGGACTATCCTTCTGTTCATGGATCTGTGAGAAGAAAGTGTTTTCTCCTGAAGAACCATTGATCAGTGCCGACTGACGTAGACTGCAGCTTCTGCTTCTCAGGTATAGTATCACTGGGGTGACTCGTGCCAACACGGATGACTGCAGAAAGCCCCCTGAGAGATTTCTTTCAAGGGTCTTTGCGTGGTATTTACACCCAAACCCATTGTTCCCCATCCATACCTATGGATCTGTCAAGGGACATTTTGAATATCTTGGTAGTGTTATGAAGAAATGTAGTTATCCAGTAACTGATGAATTCTGTGGAAAACAAAACTGTCCTGCTGTGAGCCTCGCCATGGGGAGCAGTGGCAGCACCAGAGAGGATGAAAGCATCAACTCAGAACAGTGTGACTGGTGTTCCAGGGTTCTCTGAAATGCTGAAATACTGCACCAAGTCTGCTCTCTCTGATGTTGGCTTTTCCAGTGATGTTCCTGTGGATGTAAAAAGTCTGTCAGTGCGTAATGCACCCAATAATCCAGTTTACGGCAGCACCCCACACCAGTGAGGGTCTGTAGGATCAACTTTGAGGGACAAAACCTGGTCAGAATATTGACAGCAGAGAATTTTGTGTGGGGAATCCAGGCTGTGGTCTAAGGGTCTGACTGCAGCCTGATCCTCCTTAGGCATTGTTTTTCCATTGCTGAAGGTTTCATTTATGTGTTTTACAGCTTGCAGTGGTTTACAGGGCTGTCTGGTTTGCATGGCTAAATCTGTGTATTTTAGCATTCTGAAACATGGTTGTCATTGTGGAATTTCCTTTTTAGTTCTGAAATCAGGCCTCTTCCCAAATCTTCTAGCCAGGGCTGACAAGGGAGCTTGCTGCAAAGCACAGCCTTTCACTGGCAAGGTTTCTTTTGAGGGGCTAATACAGCCCCTTTTTTCCCTCCATAAGAGAAGTATTTTGTGTTGTGGGATAAAGAAGCAGAATGTGTAGATCTGTTTAATTTCTTGTTCTCCCACGGATCTGCAAGGTGACCATGAAAAGGTACTCTCATTTTCCACTGCCGTGGTTTATACTCCGTGCTTCAATATTGCCATCCTTCACATGGCAATAACTCCATTCTTCTATAAAGTGTGTGGGGGGTATTGAGATAGGTATTTGAAAATACAGTTTCAAGTCAACAAACCCTTGAAGTCAGTGAAGTTTTCTTTTGCCTTAAATAGGCTGTGAAACTGCTCTTAAGAGAGCAAAGTGACTACAAAGAGTCATTGTTTTGCCTACTCCATAGCAACCAACAACATAAAGCCTTTTCCCAGACGTGTTTATTTAAAGACTCCATAAGTTCTGTTTCAAAAATGAAGTTGTAGTTTTCGTTTTGATGCTGATTTTTGTATATTGACAGAAAAAACCTGAGTGAACTAGTACACAGCATAGGAAATGAACAAATGTATGGGAGCTGAAACTGGGACAGTGAGAGAGACAAGATACCCATTTTGGTGGGACACAAAACTGGGATAAGTGCAGTTATGTGTTGGCTTTTAAGGAATTACCTGACATACTTGATAATTCCTCTGCAATTCCAGGCCATGTGGGAAAATTCTCACTATATTTTATGCAGTTAGAGAATCAATTGCTATTTATTGATAATTCTCATCATCCTCAAAAGAGAACACTGTGAAAAAGCATTGTGCTGTATGTCCTTAAACCTGCTATATCCCTCTGTTTTCTTAAAGAACATTTAGTTTTTGATGGGTGTAGAGAAAGCACGACAAACAGAGCCTTCATCATGGAAGGGAGGAAGAGGAGGATTATCTTTCAAGGGATGAATTGGATTAATATCCCCTCAAATACCCACTGTGAGAGGAATAATATCTATTTTGACCTGTGTATGTATTTTTGTTGTACAGTGTTTCGTGGCTGTATTTATGCTCTGCGGGAAGGAAACTATTCCCTAGTAGTGTCTGCCATTTCTTTTTCTTGGTAACCCTTTGTTTTTGTTCAAGAAAAATGCAAGATAAATGCCTGTTTCAGCCTTTTAGATCTGGGAAATAATGGTGTATTAAATGTGATTAAGTTGGGAATTACCCTTAAGCAGGGTCATAATTACTGTAGATTTAGATGGCATGTTATACAAATTGCTGTGTGCTTATAATTACAAATTGAGTTTGTTGCACTCTGGGGGTTTATAAACTTTGTTTTAGCTATTAACACATTAAAGAACAGTTATTTATGTGAATTACTGGATAAACGAAAATTTCAGTGTTTTGCTTAATCCAAGGTTTAATTAGAAATTGAACATAGTTAGCTCTAGCAAGGAAATTCGAGTAGTCCAGTGTTCACTACTGAGCTATTTCTAAGCATGGCCATAGTATCAGAGCTGGCTCTGCCTTTGTGGGTGTGTTGGTGATGTTTGCTGGTGACACTGCCAGCACTGCAGTGGGGTGCAGTGAATGAGCCGACTCAGCTCTCCACAGCTCAGCCAGCCTGCCTGCTTCACACTTACCTACCTCAGACTTCTGGGCTGAGCTGGGGAGCCTGAGGTCATAGTCTGAAACCTTTGCTCGCTTCCTCTAGCACTGAAACTTCCTAGTTCCTCGTATTTTTTTTTTCAAGTTAAGGTGATCTTTGTTTTAATGGAGCAACTTTGAGTTGTCCTTTAGCTGTGCTCCACAAATTGCCAGGGATAAGGATGCTAAAGAGATGAAAAATTACTTTCCTAACTCCTTACCTTGTACTGCATATTTCTGCGCTATCACGGTGGCAGCTCTACTGCTGATTAGATGACAGAACAGCAGTGGGAGAGCAACAGACTAACTATCCTCTATATGTCCTGTTGTTGTGCCAAAGCTTCCTTCACGAAGTGCAGGTATATAAAGTGGCATAGAAGTCTACATTGCCAATGTATTGTTATAGGAGCCTCTCTTGCCCCAGTCTTCAAAGGTCTGAAGCATCGCCTCTCTGTGTTTGGCACAGAACATATGCCCTGTTCCTGTGTAGTCAGGGTAGCAAAACCATGTAGTGATGTGCCACCAAAAAGTGGTCCTAAAAGGCCAAACCTAGATGTCCATGAAAAATCCTCACTGGTTAGCTGAGGGAGAATGGATTATTGTTACTACTACCTGAGGGAGATGGAATTAAGGTTACTGTTACCTGGGAGACTGGATTATACAGTATGGGTTATGGTTCAACAAAGATGGCTTTGGAATGTTGAAACATAAATGAAAAGTCACTCCAAAAATAATTGCATCACGCTGCTTGACTCAGAAACCACAACACCATCTGTGTGATGCAGCAAGAATTTGGTTTTCTTTGTTTAACTTACCCCTTTGGAATACATGCAAGATATTAAATGCATAGATGATTTGGGTATTTAATCTCTAATTTAGGTTTTAAAGACTTACTAAACCAAGATGTGATTTAAGAAAACCTTTGTAGCAGAAACGTTGAAACAAACCTGAGAATTCTGGATTCTTGACATTGAGGAGGGGAGAGCTGTAATATTATCCATGTAGTGCTTGAAGTGGGATGTGTTACTGCTGCTTGGTTGGCTGCTTATCTAGCATGTTTGTGTCTGTAGAAGGAAGATCCTGTTTGAATCAGGTTCAGAAAAGCACATTCTTGAGAAGATGCTGTGATGCTTTTGAGGTCAGAGTTTCTCAGCTGCCCTTTTCGGTACATACCCTCCTGCTCAGCCCACGCTGAAACTGCAAGCACTTGGTTTCTAAATGGAAACTGGTTTCCAGAGGAGCAGTTGACTTTTGCTGACTGCTTGTGTCTGCTTTGGATTAGTCGCTGTTTACTAGCAGAGATGAAGGTAGGTGCGGGAGAGCATGGAGTCAGGACCAGAAAAACGGGGTATGGATGAGTGCCTGTCCCAGATTGTCTGTAGGGAACAGACTGACTGGGTAACCATGAGATGTTGAAAGCAGGCATGGCAGTGTACATAGTCTCTGGTTGTAGACTTGCAGTGGCATTACTGTCAAAACAGTCGGTGTAGGTGTGTCCTTCCTTCGTGTATTTGAGTTTCACTGAAAGCTGGTTAAACCCAGGCTCATTGGAATCTACGCCTAATGCGTCCTTTGGAAACTATGCAAAGCACACTCAATCCAAATGTTTAACTGGGTTTAAGTAAAGTTTCTTTGATTCCTTTTATCACCCAGAAAGATGCGATCAGCTCTCATGGAATGTATTGTAAATAAGACGTATGTTGTATATACAGCACGAGGGCACGTCGGGCCTTCCATTGTGTACTTCCTTGGATCTGATTTGTTTGAGCAACATTTTTAGTTTCTGACTAAACTTCTGAGTTTCCCCATGCTGCAGAGATCAGTCAGTGCTGCCTCTGTGTGCTGGAGTATTCCCATTCCTAAAAAGTACAGTGCAAATTGAGCTGTCCCTACACAAAATTGCACCGATTATTGTGCAAATGATTATGAAAGAAGCCATTAGTGCCGAGTTTACCAACCACTCCCCCAGCACCCTCAAAGAACAGTTCTTCTTTGCTTCCTTAGCTTCCCCTTCTCCAGAACCCTGGCAGCGAAATGAAGACAAGGAGTGTCTGTGGTTAGACAGCTTGCCTAGCTTACACAGACATGATGCTTATTTTGATGAAGAGAAACTTATTTTGGAAAGCAAGATGTTTTGACGGTTCCATGAAACAGGAAACCCTGAAGTTAAAACTTGTCTTACTGTCTCATGCTATTACAGGATATTAAGCATACAGACCTTAATGTTTTTAAAAGCATTTATTTGTATCTTTAGGAAGCCCTATTTATCCATAGGGTTTGTGGTGCAGTTTCAGCTCTTCTTTTGACCTTTATAGCTAAAATTGCAGCAGGAATAGTTTGCAAAGAAACTGTCACTCAGTGAGGACTCTTCAAACACATTTATGGGGCACATCAGCAGAGGAGCTCAGGTGGCATTTTGAACAGGAGCAGACGCTTGGTAAGGTGATGTTCCCTCAGGACAATGAGCTCTGGAGCTGGCTGGTTCCTTAGTTCTTCCACATTTGGATTGCCCCTCCGGATAGGCTGCAAACCCTTCTGTTTCCTGGGCTTCGAGGGAGGAAGAGTAGGGAAGCATCACGAAGCATTTTGTTAACGCTTTGTTAAAGTATGTGTGTAAAATGTTATTATGTGTGAGAAAATTATATGATTTCAATATACTCCTTTGCAGGTGTGTGGTTTCTGTATGAGGCGTATGTATAAATTAAAGCACCTTTTACAGTATTCCAGGAGATGAGATGGTTCCACTTATGAATTACTAGGGTGCAATTAACTCTGTTTAGACTTGATTTCCTGCTATACTTTAATCACTGCATGGTGAATCTGTTTGGGAAAACCTGAGGGAGGATTGTTCTTCATGTGTCAAACACGGCGATGATGAAATTCAGGTGGTGTGGTCTAGTGTTTATTCTTTAATTCCAGTGAGGAATTCCTGCTTGCCGGAACTAGCTTTACCATTGAGCTACCGTGCGCTTGGAGGAGGTGGAGGTTTCTTTCTATTCCCATTTACAAATGCTGTGAGAACACTGAGGATATGATGTAGCAAAGTCCATGAGCTTTCTGGGTCAGGTTTCAGTGGAGCAATGAAGGATGGTCATTAAAATCTCTTCTGAATGACTCATTTTAATGCCAAATTTGGACAGGTAGCTTTTAAATAACAACTCAACCACTGTTTCCAAAATCATTCCCCTGTCACCAGGCTTCCACAGCACTTCATGTATTACTGTGTGTTTGCTTTCTGCGTGTTCCACAGCACCAATTCAGGCTCTGCCTTGCCATCGTGAACCTCAAACCACCTCATACCAGGGTAACACGTAGGAAAACAAGGTTTTATGGGAAGCAGGTAGGACTTGCATTATTGTACTAATATTCAGACCAACAACGGGGAAGTTTTGACACTGCTGTTTTGAATGTGTGAGATGTTGATAAAATCATAGAATGGTTTAAGGGCCCTTAAAGCTCCTCCAGCTCCATCCCCTGCCATTGCAGGGACACCTTCCATAGAGCACAGTGCTCCAAGCCCTGTGTCCAACCTGGCCTTGAGCACTGCAGACACAGGGCAGCCACAGCTTCTCTGGGCACCCTGTGCCAGTGCTCAGCACCCTCACACAGAACAGCTTCTGCCCAAGAGCTCATCTCAGTCTCCCCTCTGGCACTTAAAGCCATTTCCCTGTCCTGTCCCTCCATCCCTTGCCCAAAGCCCCTCTCCAGGTTTCCTGCAGCTCCTTTAAACTAAAGTAAGTCCACATTGTTTACAACACCGTTGCCGGGGGCCCTTTGGGTCGGTTCGGGGGAGGCACCGTGCAGGATCCTGCCCAAAGAGCCCCCGGCCATAGGCGAAGGGCCGTAAGGGGAGGGCCCGGGCCGCAGCCATTAGCGCCTCACGTTGCCCTGGAAACCGCCCCCCCCCGCCGCTTCCCGCCACGGAGCTGCGCGCGGCCGCTGAGGGGAGCGGGAGCGGAGGCGGGGCGGCGGCGATGGTGGCGGCCGGGAGCGAGCCGGCTGCGAGTTCGGGGCAGCCATGTGGTGCCTGCACTGCAGCTCCGAGAGGACACAGTCGTTGCTGGAGTTGGAGCTGGACAGCTGGTAAGGCACTGTCGTGGGCTGGGGTTGGGTTTGAGCCGGGGGGAAACAACGGGAGCTCCCCCCCGGCCCGCCTCGGCGGAGGCTCCGTCCTGTCACACACAAAGGGCTGCGCCCGCCGCTGCCCGGCCTCGGCGATGGAGGCTGTGGGGAGCTGTAAGGGAGGGGAGCCGGGAGGAGAGGCGGAGGGGTCACCCCCTTTGTCTGAGCCGTGGCTTCGTGGCGATGGTTTTGTTCAGGGGCTGGTGTCCTGGGTTGGGGCCGGGTGAGAGAACTGCGCTATTGTAGAGCCATAGGATCACAGGAAAAAACAGGCTGGAAAAGATCTTTAAGCTCATCCAGTCCAACCGTTGCCCAGCACTGCCAAGGCCACCCCTAACCCATGGCACTGAGGGCCTCGTCTACACGGTGTGGGAACACTTGCAGGGATGGTGACTCCAGCACTGCCCTGGCCAGCCTGTTCCAATGCCTGAGCACCCTTTGGGGCAGGAATTGTTCCTCAGCTCCATCTAAACCTCCCCTAGGCGCAGCTTGAGGCCGTTTCCTCTTGTCCTGTCATTTGTTCCTTGAGAGAGGAGACAGACCCCACTTCTCTACAACCTCCCTTCAGGCAGCTATATTGAGCGAGAAGGTCTTCCCTGAGCCTGCTCTTTTCCAGACCAGATTCTCCCTGTTCCCTCAGCCCTTCCTCGTCCCACTTGTCCTTGCCATAAGTTTGAAATTGTGGTTGTTTCCATGCAGCATCAGAAGTGGACCCGTTCCTCTTCTGTAGGCAAAGTTACAAAGCCAGAAGCCTTTACAGAGTGGTGCTGCTAGATGCGATCAGACTTGGTATGTGCCTTGCTGCCGAGGTATACGCATGTGTGTACGCAACCATGAATACACTTTTTCACCTGATCTTGACACAGTGCAAGAAATCACATGGCTGGCATCAGACAAGCTTCAGAGCTCTGGGACTCGCTGTTCCCAGCAGCGAGACCTGGAGACCTGGCAGGTGGCTCCCAGCATGGGTGGATGCATGGAGCCTGGTGTCTCCATCATCACCACTCATCTCCTTGGCCAGAGAGAGGAAGGACAGTTCAGTTCAAAGGCCTTTGAAGTAGCGGTGCTGGAACTGATGGGAGATAAACAGAAAATGGAACTTCCCATGCCAATACCTTAGGTCCCTATTGTTATGGTGTTGTTAACTACTAAAGTGTGTCAAAATTACAAAAGCACAGTACTCTGTTACATGAGCCACTCTAACACTAGAAGTACAGACGAGTTTTTTCTTGTGCAATACTGTGTGTAGATTATGATAGACTAAAATAGTTATCCTGGCAAGCACACACGCACAAAATGAATTTATCTCCAGTGCACTGTGAAACTTTAATAATTCGATGACATTCTGGCCTGATCGACTGTTAAAGAAATAATTTAAATAAAGATAGACAATATCTTAAACTGGGTGTGTGCGCTTCCAGACAAATATAAAAGGAGGAAGTGACTAGATTCAGTGTAACTACATATGAATGCAGCAACGTATGAATGCAACAGTGTCTTTTCTGGGAAAGAAAGGATTTGTATTTTTTTTCATAAAGAAAAATGTTTTATAGCACAGTTTAGTCACACATTTAATGATTCTCAAGCCAGTTTTTACCCTGAAGGAAAATAGTAAAGTTGAGCTTTTAAGGTTCCTGTGTGCAGTTGGTAATGTTTGCATAAGTGATACTATGTTTTCATGGCTTGCTACAAAACATAATTGGTAAATGTTACTTTAGTGTCTGACTTGCCTCTATTCCCACTACCTCATTCGGCTGTTCAGTCATTGTTTCAGAATTTTTTTTCTTCCATTTGCACATTGCTATGCACTTCCTTTCAGTTAAACTTGATTATTCTGCCTGATGTGTTAAGAGAGGAACTGCTGAGTACTTAGTTTGGATGGCTGTATTTAACTGTGTCTGTTCCTGTGGCAGATAACCTTCACATAAACACAGAATTCATTATATCTGCCTAGTGCCTAGGGAGAACATAAGCCATGTAGAAGAAAATGACACATTACCCATTTGACTTCTACTTCTGTACCAGATATAGTTTGTTGTTGTGATGTCTTGCTCCAGCTCCTGAAATTGCAGATACTGAGAGTACTGTTATATGCTAGTCAGCTGCTTTTTTCCCTCTTAGTTAAATGGGTGTTTGATATTTAGATTTCATATGTGAAGTTAGCTGTCATCCAGGTACTAATCTGAAATAATTCATTATGATCCAAGACACTAGTTGTCGTGCAAGATCTGGAGCTAACCAGTGACAATTACAGTGCTCAGTGTACAGACAGCATCTAATTGTTTCTTTCCCCTTTAGAAGCTCTCTGGGAATCCTGGTGCAGTTAATAAACAATTTGCAGTTTAGTTTCATGGAATAATTTATAACTTCCAGGTAAGGAAAGTCCAAGGATTCCGTTTTTCACCCGAAAAGTACAAACAGCAAATTAAACAGTAACTCTGGATTGTCATTCCTGTTACAAATCTGTATTGGAAGGTTGCTACCAGCTGACACAGTGTTACTGTTGGGCAAGCAGGTCTCTGCTTGAGAAGGTGCCTTCACCAGCAGTTGACAAGGAACTGTTTGTTCCAGCAATCAGAATGTTTCTCTTGAGACCTGGAAAGTGATTGCCTAGTGTAAGCCCTGTGGTCTTACATGACTTTTTTTTTTTACCCTGTGACCATTTTGTATTTGCAAAATGAAAATTCTTTCAAAGCGAACTTTGTATGCCTATAGACATAATTCCTCAAAATATGGAGTCTTCATGAGAATGATCTTCAATCGCTCGGAGCCTAGGATTGTTTCATGCATTTATGGATCTGGAGGTTAGGTGATAGGACTATGAGTGGAACAGTTTACTGTGGAAACAACAGTTTACCTTTATACTGGTCATGTTTTCTCTGGAGTATGAAGATGGCATTCAAGCATCGAGTTTTCTGAAGAGGAAGATCTCATAATTGTGTAATGGATTAGCACACTTACATGATTATTCTAAGTATGCTTGCAAACTGTATTTGGCCTGAACACCACTATGAAGTAACTGTGAATTATAAAAGCTGGCCTAAACATAGCCAGTCCTCTGTTGGTGGATGCAAGGTGTCATCCCAAACCAACACTCATGAAGATGCTACCTGTAGGTATATAACATTTCCTCATATATTTCAGTTGGGCTTCCTAATGTTTAACACCACTGATACTCAGACTTCAGGCATCTTTAGGAGAACATTAGGAAACAAGAGTGCTAGAAGTGAAATACTCCTTTCCTTGTAAAACTTGTCCTTTTGCCTACTTCATTATGTTCCAATTGAACTTCAAGGCAATGCATTACCTTAACTTCATAGCCTCAGCTGTGTGACTCTCAATAAGCAAAATTAGGTCTACTCTACTCTCAGGGCAACTTTATTTTGGAAATATTAATTCCATAAAGATATTCTGGGAAGCATCCACTAGACTTTGTAGAATCTCAAGATCCAGCATGAACTCACTTTATTGTAATCCCATGTGGCTTCCAGTTTCTGCCTGATTCTGACAGGTGTAAATGGATGCCTTGAGTTACTGTTTGTTTGTTTGTTTGTTTGTTTTTAAACTGTGAGGGAGCAAAATTTTATGAAGAAAGCCCCCACATTGTGGCTTTGGGCATAGTCATGCATGGAAGTAGATTTGGTGGGTTGTGACTCTTCATTGTAAGGATTTACTGTAATTTAGAAAGAACATTAAGGGTGTGATTTTCTTGCTCTTTCAGCATTTCATAGTTCTTTTTCTGTCAGAATTGATGGTAGCTTTATCATTAATTTCAGAGCCAAGCATATTTTAATCACAGTAGCTGTCAATCAATTACTGCTTTTTATGTTTATTTAATAAAAGAACTGTGGGAGACCTCAGAAACTGTAATTAAGATGGAGCCTCGATTGCTCTATTAGTTACATTAAATACATGAGTACGTGCCCTTAACCTGGACACTGTGTTATCCACAAAGCAACTGGAGTTATGACAAGAGGAATCGTGGGTCTGGGGAGAAAGTGTGTTGCTGCATTGGTTTAGTTAACTGTGCTTTGTTTAGATGTCATTTATGTTTAAACAGAGTACGGGCCACAAGCCAAAATCATATTCCTGGGTTTGCTTCTTTATTTCTGTTGCCTGACAAGACTGTGTAGTTAGCTGAATCAGACCCTGGATTTGTAAGATAATTTTTAACCTCATGTATATTTTCATTTATGTCAAAACTTATGTAAACACAGATTTTGTTTAATTCATGCATCTTTGTTATGCAGAAATAGTTACTGAAGATGGGCTTTTTTAGAAAGACATATTAACCAAAAGGATTTTAGTTATATATCCCTTCTTGTGTCTGTCAGGAATTCATTTGAATTTTATTTGGAGGAAGGATGATTCCAGTTAGGGTGCAGGCAGAGTTTACTGCACTGCTGTGATTTGAGTCCAGGTTTCCAGAGCAGAACAGATGCTGCTTTAATCCACTGGAGTACAAAGCCCTAGTATTATGTTAAAGGGGACTGCAAATGTAGCTAGATAAATCTTCTTTTGTTTCCTTACCAAAGACAAAAGACTAGAAACATTTTAATGAAATTATTATTAAGATGTCTTTAATAAAAGCAAAGTGAAAAAGCCAAGCTTTGGTATGATAAATAAAACCAACCCTTTTGTCCCTGTGAGAGTAGCAGAAAATTAGAATGGTGGTTTCGATAGCTTTTAATACAGGAAATTGATGTAGTATATCTGTTAATCAGATTCTTTCAGTAGTTCAGTGTCACCCGAGTTAAACTTGTACTTAAAAACAAAGGACTGAATTCCCTGTTGCCTTGTGTCATGCAAGCACAAGCAAAATGCAGTAGTTATCATTTAGTTCCTTTTACATAAGTGGTTACTGACAGGGCAGGGCAAAAGAAAAAGAATCCTAAGGTTCTTGGGGGGGGGCATGTGCATTGTTTAGTCCAAAAAATGTCACTCACGTAAAATTAGCAAGATTAACAAGGATGGATATGTCATGAGTTTAAATGTTTTGGTCAGAACAGAGAAAAAGAAAACTGACTTCTTTCTGTTTGTTGATACATGCATGGTCTTTTAGGTTATCTTCATGCAGTGTAAAGGAAGCAAGGTTGCCAACCTGATGGATTTTCTGTGGCAGGGTATGTTTATAGCCAGTCCTAAAAGTGCACTACAGGAAAATTCAGTTTGACTTCAGTTTCATTTTCAGTCTCCACCTTTGTAGGAGAATAGACCTAACTGTTGCAGATCACAGAGAAAGTTAAATTCTGCAGTAGCTTTGGGCACTGTAGTTTAGGCTGCCATACATTGGAACATACCTAACTAAAGTTTAGTGTATTCTTTTCAGTGTAGCCTACAGCCGTAATGATTATAGCTGTGACCCATGCAGTTTTCATGAGTCAAGTCAGGGTAGGCCATGTTAGTACTTGCACAGAAATCTTTGCGAAGGAATAGATGATTCAATTGGAAGCACTCTTGCTTTTAAAGATAATACCAAAGACAGGGACTCCCTTGTTTTTTGGGAGGTTGTGCTGAGGAAGTCATCATTCAAATGGGACGGACAGCAGTATTCCTGATCCAGCTGCAGTTCCTAGGGGTCTAATAGTACATATGACAGAACAGGCCTGTAAAAACCTCTGACTTTCTGGTTATGTTTCAACTTAATACAAAGCTTTTCTCTTAATGCAACGTCCCTCTGCACTTTCAACTGGGTATAAAAGTTGTCTTTATTTTTCTTTCTTAAGTGGTTCTGCTTTATTGTAATGTGCTGTGAAATAGCTGTTGAATTTCCATTCTAGAGATGTCTGGGGTGGATTTCATGTTTTGAAGTTAATATTTCACTGGATTCTGAATGTTAGATATTTTCAGTGTTCTTAGATTCTTGAAAGAAAGGCAGTTCATTATTGTTTATATATTCTATATTATTCTTTGGACCTTGTTTAGAAAATATCAGCGATATGAAGCATTTAGTGGAAACTGACTTCCAGCAGGAGCTGCTTCTAAAGCTTCAAGTTTTGAGAGAATAGAACTTCTAGTAGTTTCCTATTAGTGTTCATAGTTAATGCTTTGTGAAATTGAAAGAAGAGAGGATTGCCCAGCCATAATGGGAATCGTCCCAAATGGTGACAACCTGTTGCAAACTTCAATTCTTCTTTTGCTATTAAAATGTGATTAAGGTGGTTTTGAGTAGGTTAGCCTAGGAAAAAAGTACTTCTGGTTTTCCTTTGCTGCCACAGTGCAGCATGTTACACAAGATCACTTCTGACTCTCTGTCTTTGGTTGCCATTTTCAAAATCTGCCTTTGCCTAATATTTGATTTTCAGTTCCTAAAATGGTGACTCTTGGTTTTAGGAACTGGACTTCTGCTCTTGTCCTAGAAGACCATTTTCCATTGTGGACAGATCTATGAATTATATTGTGATAAGGAGCCTATACACCCTAAGAGTTATCCAAGTTGTATATTTTAGACCCGATGCTCTTCTGTGGGTGCTCAGTGTCACACGCAACCCCCAGCTAAGTTGTCTGTATCAGCAGAAGTCCATGAAGGTTGTCCATGCTTCTGGGAACAAGAGGTGCAGAGCTGTCCTAGGCATCTATGCACTGCATCGAAAGGAGCTGTTACGTGCTCCTGTATATATGACAGTTAATGACAGAATAATTATAGTTATTTTCATTCTGTGTATGCACAGAAAATCTTCTACATCTAGATGCTGACTGGCAGAAGCTAATAAAATTCTTTAGAACACAAGAGCAGATATTAACATTTAGATAATAGATAAGCTTTGTAAGGAGAAAGTTCTTGGTTTATAGCAAGCTTTGAAATAGCATTTATAGGTTTCCAAGACAGGAATTGCTACCTGTGTTATTTTTTCATTCCTGTCATTGAGGTGAGTCAGAAGTAGTAGTGAAAAGCCTACATTTAATTTCCCACTAACAGAAAGAACTATAAAATATATAGGCTCAGCATAATGGAGAGGAAATGTAAAAGGAAGGGAAGGAAGTTTGTGAATGAGAAAAAGCCTCTGTCAGCTCTTCAACTGATTTAGAGGTTGCAAGCAATCTTCTGAGGTCTCTCTTTCGTAAGAGTGAAGATTTACACATACTAAGACACAGGATGTCTTTCTGAGGATGTCTGCAAATATCTTCTGTATTTGAACACTTTGACTTGAACCTAAGTAACACCTAAAACTACATTTTTCCACCAAACTCCATACTTCAAACAAAAATCTCTTACCACTTTGTTTCCTTAAACATTATGTTCTGTACACTTTGATGTAAAGCTTGGGTGTGTTGCATAGGATAAAAATCTCAATTTTATGAGGGTGCTTGTGATTAAGGATAGGTGAGCAGTGATTCTGTTCCAATAAATTACAACACAGACCTCTGGGTGCATGCAGATGCTCAAGGCCAGCTCCCATTCTCATTAACTTTGTAGCAACACTCTGAACTTCATTGGAAGCAGGAAAAAATTTCTATGTTCTCATCCAGTTTCTCTCCTACCTGGTGAGTTTCCTGTGCCTGTTTACGCTTATACATCTCAAAATCACGTTGTTCTTTCACAGACAAAAATTAGAAGGGTTTCTTTCTCTTTTGGGTTTCTTTTTTTTTTTTTGTCAGACTTAGCACAACATAGCTGGCAGTCAAAATGCAGGGTTTGTGCAGTGTTTAAAACTGAGTGACACTCATAATTCTAGATTCAGTTAGATCAGTTAAAGGTCTTTCTGTGATCAGACTTTTAACAGTCCATCCTTCTTTTTGATTGCTTTTTTAGGCAAGTTGCTCTATAACCTTACAGATTATCTTTTGCTCTATCTTTTGCTATCTGTTGCTCTACACCATTACAGGTTTATCTGTAATGTCAGAAAACAAATGATCACTGAAAGTTGAACAAACCATTTCTTTCTGATTTTAAAGATGGGTAACTTCAGCTAACCATTTGTTAAATGCAAGTGAGAAAACAAAGCATTTCATGTTAAGTAGTGACACTGCTTTAAAGCAGGACTCATTAGAAAACAGGATATTACTAATAGGTTATTTTAAATAGTTTTTTGTATAATGCTTGTTTGCTACTTTAAATGAAAATATGGCCTAAATGAATGCAGTTATGATGCAATCCATGATGTTATGTGACGTGTTGCCCAGTACAAAAAGGTGGGTTTATTTTTCATTTCTGCTGCATGGACCCTCTACACATTCTCTGGTTTATGATGATTCTTAACTTCCCTTTGCTCAGGCACTCAGGCATACTAGAAAGGATAGGCTGGCTTGCTAAAAATTGTTCCTAGTTGTCTATGTCATATCTTCTTTGTAATAATTTCAAATAATAAAGGGGTAAAACCTTAAAATGAGTCAAATGATAGGCTTCATGAAGCACATTTGATCTAAGACAAGAATATAGTTTTGTTCTAGGCATGAAATTTCAATACCTGAAACATTTCATTTACTCAAACCCAGGATTTTGTTAAGAATCTTTGAACTAATTCATGTTTATATGATATACAGTGTATAAGAGGAGAAAGAAGACTATTATCCCCCAAACCTGACTGGGGAAAGGAAATTAGTATCTAGTCTCTTGCATAACCTGATTGCCAGCAAGCAGATTTCTCAGCAGTGCCATTCTGTATCACCCCTTCCTCTGATGGGCCTGACACAACAGCTGAGGCCACAATGTAGGTGAAATACAAGTGTGGCTGGTACAGGACACCGAGGATTCTTGCATTATATCAAATGCTGCTTCAGCTGTGCATGCAAATATCTTTTTTTTTTTTCAGCTGCTGAAACTAAATCTTGCTTTTTAAAATTAGCATTGTATAAAGGTCATGTCATAATATACACAGTAGAATGTGTATTAATAACTTACTAACACATGCTGTATGAGCATAGATATGCTAAATAAGAGAATTCCAGTTGCTGAATGGTATATCTGAATAACTAGTAAATAGTTGGGGTCAAATTCTACCACAGCTGCATTGAGAAACTCCACAGATTTCTGACACTTACCCTATTGTGTAAGAGTTTACAGAGGAGGAACAGGACAAAGTCAGCACTGGTAGGTTTTTTTGAAATGCTCAGATACCACAGTTACTCCTAAAAATATTTAGCTTTAGTCGCTATAAGAAGGCGAGCATCCTTTTGAAGCATACATGACATTTTCTGTTGTTAGTGTGTTTTATGCTGACACATCAAGAAGGGGAGCCAATCATAAAAAAAGCTCTAAAAATTCAACAAATGGGGCTGATAAATGTGAGTTTTCCTCCAGCCAGAAGCCTCAAAGTATTGCTGTAGTCATTTTCTAATAATATTTTAGATACTGTGTAAAGAGCTTGAAGTACAGAATAGGGTCACTGCTGAATAAACATATGCTGGGTGATGATTAACACAGCTTATCAGAGTGACGTTGCCGTCTTTACCTGAGAGAGGAGTTGGCATTCGTAAGCTGTACTCCAGTTGTACTGATGCTGTCAGTCTCCTTTGCTACGTTCCAGCTGCTGAATAATGAAAATAAAATGCAGCATTGTCTTTAGCAGGTAAGGTTCATAAGGCACTAAATGAGTACTGGGTGAGCATGGGTTGGTTTGTCTGTTTGGCCCTCCTGTAGTCATACAATACTTGTGCCTGCTAACCACTGCTTGACTTAGACAAAGGTGACATGCAAGGTGTTTAACCTTCCTTCTCCTCCTTAGAAGCTGAAGATAATCTCAGGTAAGCTCTTTTCAAGTGGATATTCTTAGTTCTTAATCTATTGTAAAGGTTTGTTTCCTAAAGTGGAGAACTTGGGTAGATTTTTGTTCAGCTGTTTTCACCTTGCTGGTGTGCATCTCCAGTTCAGAAGAGGCATTAATTCCTACGGTCTATTTTAGTGTGGAGAAAATATTTTTTTCTCTTTCTTCCCGTGCTCTCTGCTGCTAGAAATGGCATGTAAGACTGTGGGTCAGAATGCCCTTTTGTGAAAGTATTTTTGTTAATGCCTTTCATGAGGCTATTTTGTGAGAATTGAAACTTGGTAGTGTCCAAGCGAGGGGATGTTAGGTTTTCTCTGTTATTTTGAACTCATGTTTTGGTCCAGAGAGCAACTGAAGGTTTGCAGTGCACATAGTGGTAGTGGTCTGTGGAACAACGGTTACTCTCTCAATGGTCTCAGATCGTGTTTTAACTGAAGCTGGCTGTTATTGGCACTCTCACTCCATGGAACATTACAGAATGAAGCGGTTACTTTGTTAGTGTTTGCTTCTGAGACAAATGCAAATATTGTCTGGATTTTTCTTGCAGTGATATTTGACTTCACTAAGCTGAATTACCTGGCAGATTACTTTGATGTACATTCAAAGGTTTAATTTCTTTTTAACAGAAACAACTGAACTGAGAGTGCATTCTAAGTAGAACGTATTGGTCAATATTTCTTTCCTGAGTCAAAGCTTTTGTCACTGCCTGTGAATGCTGTTTTCGTCATAATGGCTTTGAACTTTTGACAGTGTATATTGGAAAGTAGATTGGTTTGTTAATGTTACTGCATTTATTGAATTCAGGGATTTGTATAAGTTCAGAATATAATTGACTTTTGTTTCCTAGGAAGTACAAAACAGACATGGCAGTAAGAACTAGAGCTGATCTCTTGCAAACTGTATTAATGATATGCTTCTGCTCAAATGTTCTCCCTCCATTGAGGAGCGTTGTGAGAGGGGAGAGGGGGGAAGTGTTAAAACCAACCTGGTATGAACTACATGTGTCTAGTTTTGCATGTTAAGAAATTACATTTTTATGGAGAATAATTTGACATAATACAGTGTGTCTGTCAGAGCTGTAATTAAATACACCTCTTAGTTTATAGCAGAAGGTGCCACAGGTACTGAAATGAAAGCCAAATCACAGCAGTGGGTGTACTCCTCTGCCAGATGAATGCCTGTCTGCAGATTCAGTTGTGTACAGGGACTCACAGCTTCAGTTAGCAGTGTTCTGCTTGTAATTGTCACTTAAATTTTCACAACTGAAGTGGAAATGTGTTGCATTTGTAAAGACAAAGTTATATGCAAAAAATTAACTTCTGTAGAAGTTTGGTCCTATGGGGAATACTTAGATTTGACGTAAACATTTTTGCCATGTAAATGCTTTTTTTTCAACAGGCTTCATGTTGGAGGTGTCTGTCCATACCAGCTGCTCTAGCAGCTGCCATCATGATTCTATTACCCAGAGCTAGTTCCATGGGCAACTTCTGATCTGCATTCTTTGAGCTAGGTAGAAAATTTGGATCCATTTCTAGTGGCTATCTATATTCAGGAGTTATGGTCAGAATCTGCCATATTTAACCTGCACATTTTAAGAATAGATGGTGTAAAACACATGTATAGCACTTCTTCCTTCCTGGGCATTTGGGCCTATTCATAGAGGATATTTGTCTTTGAGTGAGAAGTTTTACTGGGAATCATCATTATGAAATGAGATTTTAATACCAAAAGCTTCGCTCTTTGGTTTTCATTTAATTCCATCTCATAAATCACATGGAAGAGTCCCTAGGCATCTAGATGATTCAAGTGTAGATAGCATGTTAATATTTATGGACAGGAAAGTTTCTGAGACACAGGGAGAAAATAAGCTTGCTGAAGTTTTCTGTTTGCAGATATGACTTAAAGGGAACCAGGTTTACATGTTTTTTTCCTGAAGAGGGGAATAAATTGCATGGATTTAGGGAATAGCAGGCAAGTTACAGAAGGGATGGATTTAATTGAGGAATTTCATGAGGATCTAGTCAAGCCAATGCTTCACTGTTGCAACAAATAAAATAAATGTATAAATCCTACATTGAGTTCAGTTTGAATTCAGATTATGCAGACTACCTGGAGTGCTGACTGCAGTCTCTGGCAAGCCATACTCTCCCACAGTCACACTTTAACAACTGCCTGCTTGCCAAAGAGCAGAGTGCTTGTAGTGTAAACGGCAAAATCTGAGTGCTTTTATCAGCTCGTGCTCACTAGAACTTTAAGTTGACCATTTTTTTCTTACTGTATTCATATTACTTGTGCATACTTTCCACAATTTAGAAGAAAAGGAACTTCCTCTATGTGCCTTTGAACTCGTGTTCATACTTCTAAGGATCTAAAATGCTATGGAAAAACCTTTACGATGTAGCAGTACAAACTTTTATATTGTCATAGTTCTCTTTATGTCCAAACCAAATACTTTATAGGATGACTGTAATGCTGCTTGGTTCTCATGTGTGCATTATCCAGTTGTTAGGGCCTGGTTTTAATTTCATGTCTTCATATTACACTTCTGAAAGTCCATTTTAAATGAATGATGAAAACAACATGATTTCAGAGAACATTCATTGGGAAAATAATTTCTCAAGTATTTACTCTGTTGTGCTGGGAGGGTCTTTTGGTTCTATTTTAAAATGTTGCAATGCAGTTTTGGTTTGGCATTTACAGTATTTAGAGGCATTTTGAATTTCTTTGTTGCTGTATGTTCCAACTAAATCTGCAACATACTAGTTTGAACATTTGGATTATTTTTGCAAGCATATGGTCTTATTATCTTTGCATTTCAGTCCTACAAATTCACTTCACCGCTAGTAAACTGTGAGGCTTATGGGGTAAGTGGGAATACTGCATAATTCCTTGCTTCTGATGTTATATACTTCCACTTTACATGCATGTAGTCTTAAATATAAGGTATTAGGTCTCAGTATAAAGAGAGTTCCTGCTTTTTTGCTTGCCATCTCTCTCTGTGTCATAGTATAGTCTGGCCGAGGTGTAGATGCTTGTGCTATGGATCCAGACTTTCAGCTTCTCTGGTCATTTTGCCGGTATTGTCAGTGGAATGAGTAAGTTAGTTAAACTCACGGAAAAGCATGGGGTTTGCTCTTTACTGAAATACGGGTCTTCAAGAGCCTTTCCAGTTTCTGTTTTAAGCTCAAATGTTGAAGTTTTCTTGGTTTTTGAAATCTTGTCTTTATTATACTGAGGTGATAGTTTGGCAAGGTTGGAAGGAAAAGGAAGGTGTGAATATAAAAAAGAAAAATACATGATAGAATAACAGTAGATCTGCAAACATCCCAAATAATATATTGTTTTAAAATATGGTAGTGTACTGGCTACTAATTACAGCCTTTGTGATCAGAAAAAAAGAGCTGCCAGGTTTCTGTTGCTAACACGCCTGGAGAGAAAGGTTTTGTTTTGGTCATGGCTAACCACACAACTGCCTTTGACAATTAAACAAAGGGAAAGAGGAGACAGAGCTTTTTCTTGTTAGGCAATTCCTGAAATAAATTCATCATGTGAGTAGTGGGCAATAACAGTAAACCCCACAACCTTTTCCTAGCCATCAACATCATTTACTTGACATTTGTCCTCTTGAATCTTTTGTATGCTACTTCAGTCCAAAGATACAGCTGTGCACCGTGTTACTCAGCTTTGACATAGAGGCACATTAGTTAGAAAAGGAGCTTTTGGCAGCCAACTGCTTGCACACTGGGGTTAGTCTGTGACTCAGAGCGAGGGTGAGGTCTGATTGTGTGCATCATGGGTGAATGCAGTGTAAGCCGCACTGCGGGATCACCCTGATCTCACTGCCCTGCGACAGAGACTGTGGATGGTTCCTCTTTGTGTGCACATATGTCACTTGAGCTTATGGGTTTTAGCTTTAAACTGCTTGCAGCGTGTGTGGTTTATCTCTTACAGGAAGTCTAGAGCCATGCACAACCAAAAGAGGAAAAAAATAAAAATGCCTGAATGAATCTGTGTTTGGTATTTAATACTGGTTTACAGTCCTTAGAAAAAGTAAAACTAATCTGATTTTCACCAACAGTTCTATATATCCATAGAGAATTGTTAAAAATACTGAACTCAATCTGTTTTCATTTTTCTCTTAAGTCTTTCTTCTTCCCTATTGTTCTTTGATAGAGGGGTATATTTGGGGTGAGGGGAATTTAACAGTGGAGGATTTTGCACCAAGGAACTACCAGTATCAATTTTTGATAAAACATTAGATTCGGTCAGTGTGGGCCATAATTTTAAAAAGTAATTTAGACGTACAAAGAATCAAAGTTTTCCATGGCTCTGTTTTAAAGTTTTGTTCATGCAAAGTCGTATTAATAGTACTAAGTATTTTTAAATATTTAATTTCCATTTTCACTCTTAGCTGCTCCATTTTCTGCTTTGTAAAATACTGGCAAGCAACCTTTTTCTGGCTGGGCAGCTAATGAATGTCTATTTTCTGCTGAAACAGGAATGTGATAAGACAGTTGGAGTTCTAAAAATGAAAGGTTAATTTCAGCTGGTTTGCATTCTCCTAATATTACACAATTGGAATGCACAATGTATTGCCGATCTCCCTATTAATGTGTCATTGCACGCTGCAGGGAGATGAACCGAATTCATCCACTAGGTATTTTTAAACACTAAAATTATCAGTAATTCTACTGGACATGTATAGCAGGGGGCACATGCCTCACATTGGAGATCTTTATTAAGAAGTTATTTCTAATTCCAGTTGGGACAGGGTCAAGCTTTATATTGTTAGGTTTTTAGTGCATTTAATATACTGCATTTCTCACCCATCTGAGAAAGAGTGTGCAGGGTGGCTGCTGAAAGTGAAGGAGTGCTAGAGAGGTGTATAACTATTCCCCTAGTCATAGGGGGACTTTTTCTAGTCCTTGTTGCAAACCTGGAGCAGAATCCTGTGTGCTGGCATTTTTAATAAATGGACAGATGAAGCCTTGTCACCCTGGCTTGTGTTCTGAGCCTGGTTTACAGTCGTGGAATTATTTAGGTTGGAAAAGACCTTTAGGATCAAGTCCGGCTGGATTTAACTCCATTCACCACCACTCTGTGCTCCGCTGGTCAGCCAGTTTTTACCCAGTGAAGAGTACACCCGTCCAAGCCATAAGCAGCCAGGAAAGTGCTGTAAGAAAGTGTCACAGGCTTTGCTCAAGTGTAGGTAGATAACATCCACAGCTTTTCCCTAATCCACTGAGCTGGTTACCTTGTCACAGAAGATCAGGATAGGCAGACAGGATCTGCCTTTCATAAACCCATGTTGACCGGGTCTCATCACCTGGTTGTCCTGTGTGTGCAGTGTGATGGAACTCAAGATGATCTGCTCCATAAACTTCTCTGTCACCCAAATCAGACTGACAGGCCTGTAGTTCCCTGAATCCTCCTGCCAGCCCTTCCTGTAGATGGGCATCACATTTGTCAACCTCCAGTCAATTGGAACCTCCCCATTTATCCAGGATTGCTGAGAAAAGATGGAACATGGCTGGTGAGCAATTCTGCCAGATCTCTCAGCACCCCTGATACTATCCAGTCCCATAGCCTCGTGTGTGTCCCAGTGGTCACTATTTTCCCTTGGATTCTGGGGACTTCTTTCTGCTCCCCATCCCTGTCTGCCAGCTCAGACAGGTATCTCAAGAACAACTGGTAATACTATTAAAGGCTGAGGCAAAGAAGTATCTCAGCCTTTGTCATTATGTTTTCCCTCCTTCATCCAATAAAGGACAGAGATTCTCTTTAGCCCTCCTTTTGTTGCTAATCTATTTATAGAAGCATTTTTTATTGTCTTTTACAGCAGTAACCAGATTTAGTTCTGGTTGGGCTTTGGTTCTTCTAATGTTCTCCCTGCATAGCCTCAGGGAGTAGTCCTCCAGAGCTGCCTGCCCCTTCTTTCATTGGCCACAAACTCTCCTTTTCTTCCCTGAGCTCCAGGCAAAGCTCTCTGTTCGTCCAGGTCAGTCTTATTCCCCTCTGACTCATCTTTTGGCATATGGTGACAGCCTGCTCCTGGGCCTTTTAAGATTTTCTTTCTGAGGCACGTCCAACCTTCCTGGACTCCTTTGCCGTTCAGGACTGCTTCCTAAGGGATCCTGTCAGCCAGGCTCCTAAACAGGCCAAAGCCTGCCCTCTGTAAGTCCAGAGAGGCAGTTCTGCTGATCCCCTCATTATTTCTGTGGGAATGGAAAAGTAATCACTTTGTGATTGCTATGCACAGGACAGCCTGAACCATAGCATCGTTCACAAGTCCTGCTCTGTTCACAAACATGACCAGGGGGCACCTTCTCTCGCTAGCTCCCTCTGTCAGGAAGTTACCATCTTCCACACATTCCAGGAGCCTCTTAGGCTGCTTCCTCTCAGCTGTATTGTACTTCCAGCAGACATCTGGTGAGTTGAACTCCTCCATGAGAACAAGGGCTAGTGATCCTGAGGCATCTTTGCTTTTGAAGCAAAGGGACCCTTTTTAGCATACACTCTTTTACAATACACAGGGGCAGGGGGAGGCTCAATTCCATGCTCCGGTTCCATGTGTCTCTGTGCGCACTTCCTCCACAGTGGAGCGATACATTTTGTCATCCTTAAAGCATCACACGTCATATTTGCTGAAATATTTTTCTTTTCCAAACACATGTAAAATAGGAAGAAGCAGGAAGCAAGCTGCTTTTCTTTGTCATGCAGTCTCTTTCGTATGAAGTAACTCGTATGAAGCTTCAGCTGCTCTTAACAAACAGGGAAGGGCTGAATGAGAGGAAGCCCTCAGATACGCAGAACTGTGTGCGTGTGTTTGCTCGGAAGGGCTGTCCTGCTTTTGGGCAGGAGGCTGCCTGTTGTAAAAGATAATTACTTCCCTGCCTCAAAGGTCAGATGTGATGGCAGGGACTGGCCCCATGAGCAAAACGAGATCAAGCATTACACTCAGACAGGGATCATATTTATGTCTGGAAAAAGTATGAAAGACCGACTAAGGTTGAAGAGGACACCTCTAACTGGAATGAGAGCCTCGGGCAGACCCCCTTCTGATTCTTTCTGATTAGAGAAGTACCCTTCCTGTTGATGAAAAGGTTAAGTGATCCACTGAAGTTATTATGAAAATGTCAGTATGAGATGATAATCAACATGGAAGGGTTATTCAGTAGTCCACAACTGAAGGGCAAGGAAGGCAAAAAAGTCACCAAACTTAAGAAAGGGGAAATAGTGGTAATTCTGGACGTCCTGTTACCAACTAATCTACCATACCTGCATGAAAAATGCTTACAAACCAGCCTGTAATTAGGAGCCTGTGATGTACAAAATAGTGCAGCCTCACAGTTAGCAGAACAGGCAAATGTGTTGTTGTGTGATGTGAAGCAGTTCAGTACCGTTCTAATTTCTTCCATGGCTCTTTTGGAGAGCATGATTTGTTTGTTTTTAATGGGTGGTTACAGTTTCAATGTCAGTAGCAAATCCCTGGTGGATTTGTCATTTTTAAGTTGAAAGCCAGGTGGTTCACAGAGGGAAAGGCATTAGCTTCCTGTCCATTTCCTTTCTGGAAAAAGTAATGTGTGCACACTGGAAATATTTCCCACTTGGGTAAAGTATGCTTGAGAATACCTTTCTGGTAGAGTCATAATTTTATGGGCACAGAAAGAGGCCTTGCTTTCAGTTTTATGTGTTTATAGAAAGCTTTGGAGAAATCTAAGGGTCTTTTTTCTCCCTCACTTTCAAAAGTGCTCACTGTTCCAGCTGAGAGAGTTGCACCAGTGTGAACCCTGCTCTCTGGCACTGCAGCCCATGGGGCAGGGGAAAGCGTTCCTTCAGCAATGGCTCAGCGCTTTGAAGGGACTGCTATGGTATGTGTCTGCAGCACGTGCTGCAGGCATTCCGAGTGAGCGGGAAAGAACGACACATCTATAAGATGCAGGTTCAAATCCAGTTTATTAGCCA
>JASSUY010010774.1:0-42973 GCA_032466535.1 Forpus xanthops
CGCAAGGGAAGGTATTATTTCCCCAGTTACCTGGAAAATTAGAAGTGCTCTTGTCATTCACCAGCTTTTTCATATGGATAAAGGAGGAAAAGCACGAGAAACATTTTACAAATGCAGAAACTGCATCAGAGAAAAATCATCTTTCAGTTTATGTTCTGGCAGCAAATTTGGAGTCACTCTTTCTGATCTACAGATGTATCTTTTACCTGGAATACAGTGCAGTATAGAGTAGAAGACAGATTATAACCCCAGTGTGGCAACACTAACTTTACTGTCTGCTACTGCCTGTTCCTATAATAACAGGCAGGGCTGAAATGTATCATAGATCTGGACTTCAGAAAAGAAGACAGATCGATTTAGAATATATATACATATATATGCATGCATGTATTTTTAGGACATATAGCAATTGGAAATGCTAATACCTTGTATTGAAATTCTTTGAGATAATACAGTAAAATATGAACTTTAGATAAATTACAATAGTTTTCTTAAGGAGCCATTTGTCATGCAGGTAGTATTATCATGTTCTTCGCCCAGCCATGGCAGCTCAGGAACTGGCTCCTGTTTGCTGACTCTTCACTGATAGAGGTGCAGTGAGAATCATCAAGGGGGTAGTTAAAAGTTGAGATAGCACACACTGTGTTCATGAGCATGACAGCAAGCAAAAAGGATGAGTCAGATTTCCTCTCCAGTTTTATCCCAGAGCTGGCCCTTCAAGGGTACAAGAAGTTGATGGCCCTTCAATTACAGTAATCTACACCGAGAAATTAATCTGTTGTAACAAGAAGTTCTAGATACCTCATTTTCACAACAATTGTAATTGAAGCTTGTTACTTATGGTGCCATGTAGAGACTAAGACAAGTGTGAAAACCAGCGGGACTGCACTCAAGCAATCGCACAAACACCAGTGTTATTCAGCATTCCAGCCACTAATTAACAGATGGATGGTATCTGAGTAATAGCTGCCTGGTGCATACATGACCACACATCTATTTCCCACCTCTCTGCATCACTCTGCATGTCTACAGCCTACACACACATCTCTCTGAACGTCCTAATTAATGGATAGCTTGTGTTGCAATAAGCAAGGAAACTGTTATCACCTCTTGCAAGAGAAGATCTACAAATGTCATCCACTACTCTTGAACATTTATGTATGGAATTCAGTACAATATGTTTAATGAGTAGACATTTCTGAAAGTCCGGTTTATTAACTACAGGAAACTAATGGACAGAAGGGCTGCAGGAAGCTCCAAATGATCAAATACCAATCCATACTGCAACACATTTAATTCTAAACCTTGTTTGCCTAAATCAGCTTCCTCTACAAATCCTAGTACATGTTTCCCACCAGTGCAACTCTCCTGCGCTGGGAATATACTCATCACCCTTCCATGCTAGAGCCTGGTGTGCAATAGGTAATCCACCACAGGCAGTTAAAGATACCACAGTTTTCACCTGCTAAGCAACTCGATGTGCCAGCCTCAATAGTTAACCACCTTCTATGAAAAACAGACATAGAAGACAGTCCAGATTTCTGCCTTAAAAGATACAATGGGAAGCTGCCACAGGCAATATCAGTAATATTTAAGTCAAGGAAACTGCATACAGCTGCACGCAAACAGTATTCCAAGCTATTTACTATGGACTTCAGTTCACATCACACAGGGGAACCTATGCACTGCCATCCTGCATGAGGATGTTCAGTTCTCAAAAACGCTGACGAAATGTCCTCTCAAGCTCTTGACCCGATCTTACAGCTAGAAATAAATTTAATGGCTTATACATTTCCTAACATCTTTCTGGATAGATTACAGACACGTGGACTCAGTGTTCAGAGGCTTCCTGTCTTTAAATATTGCTAAATGCTTGCCTCAACAACACTGTGCTGTAATGGGGTATACAACCGAAAGACAGGATGTATGAAAAAAATTTGTATGGGCTCTGAATTGCACTGGGTGATCTTCAAAACTTACAATACAGCCTAAGCTCTTGACCCACCTTCTGTTCAATACCATAGTTCTGTGTACCTTTTTATTACCCCACTCTTTACCTATACTCAAAAGTAAACAACTCCAAACTTTTTTGGTCTCTATTCATATTAACGTCTGTTCACAATTTCTTTCTGCTGTTTTCTAGATCTGCAGCATGCTGTCTCTGCTGCAGCAACACATGAACTCAGCATTCTAAATAAACGTGAAATGTTGATTTATGTAACAGTACCATAACATTTCACGTCCTATTTTTATTGACTCAAACTATTTTATCTGACCGCAACTGTATTCTCTAAGGTCTTCATTCAGCCCTCCGTGATGATGCTTTGAACCTTTTCCTTAAATTACACAATTAGTTAGGATCCAGTAAACTGTAGCACATACTCTGCCCTCCATATGAATTACTTTGCATTAATTAAGATTGAGTTTCATCCATCATTCTGTTGACTGCTGGCCTCATTTGATTAATTCCTTCTGATATTCCTCTTTAGACCTCACTAAAACACAACAAAATATCATTAAACTACATTATATTCACCATTTTTTAAGATACTTTGCTCCCATTGTGGACTTACAGATGACTGATGAAACTCACTCTTACTCCTATGTCTCTAGTCACATTTTAATGCAAACTGACTTTCTATGTACCTACTTAGAAACTGTTTAGCATAACCATTTCCTTGCTCTTAGACGTTGACAAACAAGTGAAAAATTAAATTTATTAAAATCAGACAGTATGTAAAACAGAAAGCACATACTTTCTAATTATTTTTTTTTTAATTCTGTTAGGTTATTGTTATTTTTTTCAGCATAATACCCATTTTTCAAGGTTGTAACAGCTTAACATCTCTTTGCATGTCTTTCAACCACATAAAAATTTAATATTTTTTTATTACTTGTGCAAAGTAAATGAACATCATTATCACCATTTTATAAATAAAGAAATTAGGGAAAAAAAAATAATGGTTTCACCAGGACTGCACAGAAAGTCTGTGGCAATGATGCCAAGCAAACTTGGAATTGTTGGCAAAACCTATTCACTGATCACTAAGTCATCTATTCTTCATATCATTTCAGTCCTTTAGTCTTCTAACATCAGTGGAAATTATTTTCCTCATACATTATCCAATCAGGTTGTCAAAAAGGGACGTAGTTTGAAACCTTTGTTACGTAGCAAATAAATGCATTTGGTGGAGAAGCCAGCCCCAAATACAGCCAGTTGACTGATCATCTACATTGTAATAGCCTATCAAAAGTGACAGGTATTCACAGTGAGAGCGGCAGCTTCTTACAAACAAAAGCCATATGCACCTTTCATCCTGGTTAATTAAAACAAACAAGCCAATACCTTTGTCAGGGAGGAAAAAAAAGAGGAGGTTTGCAACATAATGACTCCTGACAATGAGCGGCAATTTATTTTGGAATACATGAATCTGCTAGAAAGAAGTCAAGATCATTTCCAATTGAAACAGCTGAAAGATTCTGCAAGATGACAATATCATTCTTGGCATTAGCTGCAAAGCACTGAACATGAAGGAAGAGAGTGAATATGTGAGATGGGTCGCCAGGCTGAGTTACTGGAATGGAATACAGGCCACTGTGACTGTTCTGCAGAAGACTATTGACTCTCTTCTGGAAAACACAGGGAGATGACCCTTACATCAGACTGTGGCTCTACGGTTTCTCAATGCACATGGTTTATTCTGGCCAGATGAGTTAGCTTTTGAAACCAACAACAATAAATCTATCTGAAATTTCATAGGAGTTGTAGAGCATGAACTATCCAAGAACTGAGATACTGATCCTTACTCTCACAGAAACCCCTGTTTGAATAAAGACAACTCTAGTTCAGCCAGCCTTAGTCACATCAATCTGTTTATACATGCTTACATTCGTTATCTTAGACCACAAAAAAGAACATTCTAAATCTTGGTAAGATATCAAAGAAAGGAAGACTGTTTTGCAGGACTGTGACGCCAAGAACACAATAATATCACCATCAGCCCCCCACATTTGTTACTACATTCAACCCTAGTGCTGGATGAACATCTGCAGTGTAAAAATTAAGCCCATTAGCTCCTTTAGCTTGTTAGCATATTTAATACTGTGATCACAGCTTTCTATTTCTATCAAGGTGCTACTAGGTGCCAGACTCAGTATTTACATAGTGCATCATTATTATCTCTACACACCCCAGGTCTTTAATCTGTCTTACTTTTATTATACAGCAACACTGAAGCAGAAGGGAAGAAGAAAGGGAAATCTGAGAAGGAAAGAAGAAGCTACCAGTGTAGTAATACTGCTGGAAAGATAAGTAGAGCTGCGATCTTATCATGTATGGCTGGACTATCAATGTGTTACATGCATCTCTAGCCTTTTAAACTGTGCTGTTAAGTTAGAGAAAAGTCATCTATCACATACAAAATGCAATTAATTTAACAACTCACTCTCCTGATCTGTTTTCCTTTAGCTCCTAACAGTGGCTTAGTATAAACAGTTGCTCAACTATCTTATTTATGGTCTAAACTGAACGTGAAAAATATGTTAGCTTTGATTTTAACCCTAAGCCTTTAATTAAAAGAGTGAATATTCTGAAACAAAGATAGAAATCCCAATTTACGTTTTCATATGAGCTGAGGTACAGATCTTTCTATACTGCTGGTATTTTTCTTAATGCTAACCAGACTCTATTCACTCCTTACAGTTGCATATAACATGCATGCAAATAAAAAATGAGTGCAAGGCTACTGTAAAATACATACAACTACTCTCACAGTATGTGATGCCTGTGTGCTACACAGTCACAGGTGACTGATGCAGTAGGCTTTGTGCATGCATTTGTTTTTTAAACTTCCAAGCCAAATTTAAGCCTACTTTCATTACAAGATGAACTTCTTCATTATTTAGTATAAACCCAGCATATAGTCCACAAATCCTGACCAAAAATCCCCGTCACCACACAAAAAACATTAAGCTTAGAGAAATTAAAAATATCTGTTCCTCACAAAATAATTGAAAAGACCCAGGCAAATAAGTCTTTCGGGTTGATATGAATTCAGCACTTCCAAGCTTGTGTCCTACATTCAAAGTGCCTTAGCATAAAAAGTATGTGCCGAATATAGAAGAAATCAGTGTGCCCACACATCTACTGGTTAGTGAAGGGCTGATGGATCTTGTCTCATTCTTACACTTCTGAAATGAGGCATTTTCTCTTTACTTCAGTTACCGCCCTTTCTAAACGCCAAATTCTTTCAGGAGAACAGATATCTTGTGCTCCTCAAGCAGAGCAGTGCAGTGTTCCTCCAAGGAACCAGGTTTACTGGGAAAAGCACAACTATTTATCTAATTTGCTTACACTTTCACTTAGCATCCACAAATGGCCAGCACCAGATTCAATATTGGGTTAGCTGGGCCTTTGATCTGACCCAGGACAGCTGTTTTTCTATGAACTCATTTAACTAGCTAACATTATTCTAATAAAGCACCATGTCTTAAGCCAAACTGGACTTTGTTATTGAAGTGTTACATTACATTCTATTAGCATGGGTTCGTTCCAAATGAACCCAAGCCCATGAACAGTCACAAGAGACCCCTTCTGATGCTTCATTCTTCTGTTTTATTTCTCTGCAACAAAAAAGTGAGAAATGATGGGATTTTCAGAATGTGGGAGAAGGAGGGAAGCAACAATTAGTTTTTTATTCCCGAACTCTCCTGTAGTCAGGGAAAGGTTTTTAAGCATATGCTTTAGTGAGTCAACAACTAAGGCATTTAATAACAGTATTGTCTCATGGAAACTTCAAACCGGTCAAAGATGAATCACCACTGAAAGCAGCTGCCCTCTGCATTGCACTGGCACAAGAGTTTGTGCAGTTGAGCTGAGAACAGAATCAAAGACATGACACTGGCCAAAGCAAGGTGGTAGTTTCTCAGAGTTCATCAGAAGCAGACCAGGTCTCCAAACATTTTCCTGTGTGATAGCACATTTGCACAGGGACAAGTAAGGGAGCGATCACAAGGGGCAACACGGGCTTACACCAGTTTCAAGCACTTGCAAAACTGTGGAGAAAATAGTTTCTCAGACTTCCCAGTTTGATAAAAGTATCTGCACACTAACGGCCAAAGCAACATGCTTTGGCTATTAGTACATGATACAGGAAAGCATCATTTCACACACAGCACAGACCACAGAGATTACTGAAAAGCACAGACTTCTTTCAGCAGGGACATGATGCTGTATGTTACGTTACACAGAAACTTCAAAAAGAAAATATTCAGTGTGCATTTATTTATACCAGAACATACAATCAAACTCCCAATTCACCATCACCTCAGCTGTTACTTTAAAACAGAAGATGAGCCTACGTTATGAAAAATTCAGGTGGTTCATTTCATCAGGGAGATGAAGAGCTTGTGGAGATAAAGGGTCAGATACACATCTGCAGAATGAAAAGCAATCAAACATCACAGTCTGCATCATTTGTAGAGAAGGAAGGTCAACTAGTTTGACTCTGTATCCCTTTCTTGTGACTTTTAAAAATTATTTTTTATACTCTTTAAAAGCTGCCTCAAAGTAACTTCTCTGAAATGCTTTAAACCATATGAAGATATTAAGTAATCTTTGTACTACCTAAGCACTGAACAGCTTCCAATGCTGTACAGAAGAAATAGTTTGTGACTGCTCCTCTAGGCTTGTATTAGCCAAGTGCAAACACAGCACAAGTGCAATGCTCTTAAAGAGCATTTACTAGCAATAACCAACATGAAGTGAATTAATGACAGGGGACCAGTGGATTTAAAAATTACGCAGGAGGATTTCAAAACCGCATCTAAACTTTACAGAGATTTAGCCAGGCAGCTCCTAGTGTAATCCACAGGGTGAGCCCTGCAAAGGAAAATTTAGAGAAAGGACAACAATGAACAACACTTACTAATGTGGACTGAAAATAAAATCAACAAAAGTGGCTCAGTTCCACTCGATATGACTTCTGATCTTGCGTTTGAGCACCTACTTGTTTGAGTACATGAAATACTGCCTCAAAATAACTGTCTTACAGTTTATTTTCCTCCTCTCTCCAGGAGGAGATTGTGCTTGTGGCACAATACCGTGCTGTGGGGGTTTGTAGTTTAATTTTAAGCCTGGATTTATAAAATATGTTTGCTACCATGTACTTCTGGTGGAGAAAACAGTTTGAATAAGGGTGCTCTCAGAGTCTGTGGGAGGCCACTTCCCTGACTCATAGCAATCCACAAGGAGCTCCTGTCTCTTGCAGAGTCAAGCATACCCAGAAGATAGAAAGCCAAACCATGCTCTGACATTTCCAGCCTGAGGTTTAGGCATTCTCTCAGATACATAAAAATCAGTCTTTGAAGGAAGATTTTAATACACTGGACACTCTGAACACTTAAAATTCTCTTTTGCATCTGTAAGAAATCAGTAGCAGAAAAAAGGTTTACTAGGAATAATCGTACTAAACTGTAATGTTTACCACTAGATGAAGTTTCCTAAAAGCTAACAGGGATTGAATGAGAGGGTGAATGAAATGTGCATGAAGAACAAATACAAACAGTTCTAACAAATGTTGTTTCTAGATCTTGATAAAGGGTGATACAACTGACTTACATATTTTGCGAATGAATAATATAGTATTTGAGAGCTACTGAAATTCCCACATTTTCATCTGTTGGGCACTGTGAGCTTTTATTTATTTTCTCATTAACTGTAAAAATATGATTAATGTTCAGCTGGAAAACTGTGAAATCTAAATTCCTTACCAGGAGCGGAATTCAGCCCTGTTTGTAAGCAGATGCAAATACCTGATGTTGTACCAGCATATTTCATGGTTGTTATTGGCCATGTATACGTATGTCTGTCTTGTTCAAATTGCTAATACTGTAAGGCTCTGGATGAAGAACAGGTAAGCTCTAGCATTACTGAATTCCACTGCAGTTTTATTAAAAGAATTCATGGGACCAGCACTGCACTCCATTTACTAAAGACCAGGAAATACAGTATTTTTAAAAATACATACAAAAGAGTAGAGAGAAACACAAAATTAACCTTAATGTTTTTCTTTGCTTTTTTCTTCTTTTCCTAAAAGTCAAGCTCATATTAATTGCTAACATTCCACAATGTGCTTTAAAAACATGCAAAGATGAAATGATTTCAAAACAAAGCACAGGACCTGCTTATAGCGCCTTAAGAAACAAGACCACACTACTAGTTGAAAACCCACTGTACTTTCTAAACAAAAATATCTATCTGGTATTTAGTTACATACACACAGAACACAAACCCACAATGCTGTCATGCTATGGCTTATTCTCCAATACAAAACCCAGAGAGACTATTGCTTTTCAAATAAGTTAGCACGTGCATTGAATTACGTTTGTGTTACAACTCCACCAGTCCAAAAACGTTCATCACTTCACCTACATTACAAATTTTTATTTTCTTATCATTAACTGTGCACAGTGATAGAGAAAGGACAAGTAACAGCAGGAGAGATCACTAAATAGCGCAAGATCTGCCCTAGGCTACAAGTCTCACCAGGTTAACACAGCTTCTCCTTTCCAAATTGGAGGCAGCCTCACGTAACCTCATCTTAATAGCTGAGGACATACGGAGCCCCAGGTAGGGAGAAGGTATGAATCTTTCTGAATAAGTGGGCCAAACCAAGAAAAAGTAAGCAAGTAAATAAGCATTTCTTGAGCATATTCTGTGACTAAACCAATCAATAAGTAAGGGTGACCATGTCGTTTTATGTGTGTGCTTTATGGCCAGGTGATGGCCCTTCCAATCAGCCCCCTGCCCAGATCTATACTCCCAGCTAAATCACCCTGCAGTCCCTGGGCAGATGGAGCTGAAATCAATAGCATCATAACAACATCCTTCTCCTTCCCCCTGCCAAAGACCCATAATAGCCATGTTTCAGCTGAGATCAGTATTGACCAGCTCCCACCACCAGCAGGGACTCTCCTCCAGCCAGCAGGGCAGGATCAGGCCAGATCACTATCTGATTAGAGGGGAGCACGTCCTGACTTTCCCCAGTCACTTAAGCCGGCGTCTCATTGCTTGTCCTTAGAGACCACAGCTCCACTCAGGCAGAGAGTGTCTAGACAGTATTCATGATCCATCTGTCTGGCACAGCCAGGCTGATGACAAACTCTATTAGACCCGAAACAATTTTTCCTTTTTTTTTTTCCTCTCTTCCCTCCTCCCATCTCCCTTTTCCTCTGAGAAGCAGTAATCTGACACTGAAAATTACTATCATTGTTGCAGTGCTCAAAATAGCAGTGCCAGACTTTCATTAACATCAACGCTAGACTGCTAAATATTTAAAGAAATGGATAAATTTCACCTGAAGTGGGACAGCCCCGCACACATGAAAGCAGCAGCACAATCAAAATGTAAATCTAAGCTGTTGTTTTTATCTGCACAAATTCAGTGTCACAGTCAGAGGGGGATAGCAAAGGTCTCTTTAAACAAAATATTTTCCTTTGATTGAGCTTTTTGTTTTTAAAACAGAATCATTCTCCAGCCCCCTGCAGATCCCTACAAGGCTCAGAGCTGACAGAAGTAGGTGGGGGTGGTGAAAGAGAGAGCTATATATTTGATTTGTTTGGGTTTTTTTTTTTACCTTGCACAGGAAAATGAACTCCTACAGCAAACTCTTCGATGCCAAAACAGCCATGACACATCACCTCCATCGATGCTGACAACTTGAATTTGATGTAGACATAATTTTCACATGACAAGAAGGATTTGTTCTCCCTTATTTTATTCTTCTTCAGATTCTTATGTATGTCAACATTTGTGTCTCATCTGCCCAGGAACACACACAGATCACAGTAGAGATAACTACCTGTACTGTTTTGCACTAACCAGCTACAGAACTAAAATCACCATTGTAACCCTTCTCAATTAGACATGACTTGGATAATGCAGTCTGCAGACAACAAGACTACACTTCCCATTTCAAAATCTAATTTACTTTTAGCAGGACAAGGCAGGCTGATTACTTGTTGTGAAACAAAGGGAAATGCTCAAACAAATGAACTGTGTCCTGCTAGAAGCAGGCACATTGTTTCAGTTCCTCAGAGTCCCAGTTTTGCAGGTCATGTGAAGCAGCAAGCTGCTGCCAGTGTTTAAAAGTCCACAAGGTGTAAAATCCTGCTCTTCATCACATTTTTGCTATCACAGCTTTGTGTTGTTAAATACACCCTCAACCTCCAAGTAGTGTTAAAAGAACACTCATCTCCATTATCTCAATCAATAAGTCTTTAACGGTGATGAAAATGACAGTAAGTAGACCTATGGGAAGTTGACACAGGCTACTTTGCAGAGGGCTACCTGTGGGGAAACCTCCAGTAAGGTGCCAGTGTCCTCACCAAGGAGGAGGAGGTATGCTTCAACACGCAACACCAAACCTGTGTAAAAAAATCGCAACGTAAACCAAGCTGTTACCTTAACATGTTCAAACTTAAATACCTTAGTGTGTATTTTGACCAACTTGCTGGATTGCAGCTGCTGTTACCTAAAATCAGACTCTAACACACCTTGGAGCTGGTGCAGATTTTTTCCAGCTGGCCTCCAAATTTTTCTGCGCTAAACTGCCAATGCAGCAGCATAAAGAAACCTCACCTTCAAGTCAGCAGAGGGAAATTAATAGAAAAACCGAAAGGCTGCAGAAATACATGTTTTGTTTAACTTTGCACACGTGTGACATCTTATTGAGTTCAGTAGCAACATTTAAAAGACAGAATTAATAGCCTTCGCACTGGGGCCAGATAAGAACAGCAAAGACAGAGGAACACCAGACCTGGGAGATGTAAACTCCTCTAACACACAATAAGATAGCATCTGCTACACTAATGAGACCCAGGGAGCAGGTCACCCACAAAAAATATCTTTCTATACCACTGCTCATGCAACTTAACTAAGCTAAACAATAAATTCCAATCAGACATTTCTGGATTTGGCTGCTGGCAAGGACACAAATGAGAAATCCTTCAGTAGCCTGGAAATATAGGCTACTGCTAACATGGCACATATTGCTTAAATAAACTACAGCAGAACTTCCATATTAAAAATTATTTATCATTTGGGGGTAGTCTATGCATTACTGTGAAATTAGATGAATATTGATTCCACCACAGGAGGACAGAAGGTTTGGATACAATGTGAGAAAGGGATTCTTAGAAGAAACAGAAGAGGCAAAGGCATGCCATAGTAGCACTAATGCAATCTAAGTAAAGACAAGGGCAATCCCAGAGAGGAAAAGACCACTCTACTTGGATGTAGATCAGAACACAGACATAGGTCCTTTCAACAGCTTCTTCTCCATTCAACAACTGTGCACAAGCAAGAAGATGCAAGAATAGAGCTGATATGTAACACTGACCAGAAAGAAGTTGCTGTTTAAAGATTCCTCAAGTGATTCTTTTTAACACTCATTTTCTTCTTACTGAGCTGTATTACTGTCTTGTCACTAATTAGAAGCCAATGAATGTATGTATTTCTGTACTGGAAGGTAGCCTCATCAGCTGGGACATTTCAAGTGCATACACTGTGGTGTACTCTGGTAGGGATCCCCATTAAAACCATTGAGCAAAAGCATACACAAGTTTCTTAATTCAACATGTCATCCCTCTAAGGCCTGGGGACTTCAGCAAGTATTCTAGAAACAGTTTTGCAAGGCTGGAATAAGCTAGCAAAACCAACTGCCACATCCATAATAATGCTCTTTCCTATTACCAACTGGCACTGATTTCTACCATGTAGCAGCCTGTTTAATAAACAGGAAATTATAAATACCACTAATCCTCTGTTGTTTTAAATACTGTATTTATGGCTGTATTATTTTTTTTATGTGGCTTTGATCTTTTCTCTTTGTTTCGCCAAGTTTGGGGTTGTTGGTTTTTTGTTTTTTTTTTTTACTTCAAACAGGATTCCCTCCATTTACCACCACTTGTCACAGCCCTTATCATGATGAGCAAGTACAGTCACTATCAGTATCCCCAAACACAACAAATAATTAACCACTCCCCAGCCACAAAGTGTGCAAAAAAGTTAAACACTTCTGAACGCTCCTGGAAATAAATCAGGTACTCCCTCTACAAACTTGCTGCTTGCAATATTGTTGCAAACCCAGCAAATATACCTATTGAAGGACTTAATAAGACTGTTTACTTAATTATTCCTCTTCACTCAGCACTGAAGAGGTCTGAAGTAGCAGGACTATTGGATACTGTGTTTTAGAAGTCAGAAAAAATGAAGCAATATAAGAGATTTAAGGAAACATAAATCATGGAAAGATGCTGGGTTTTTTTCTTTTCAAACCCTCCCAGAGCGTAACTGACACATGGGTGCTAGCAGTCTTCACATCTGTAAAGATGGGTAAGAACAACTTAGGGGAAGACCAGCAGTTTGTAGATCCTGGATCAAGCAAGTAACAATTTCTGCAGTCCAAAGGCCTTTTGAAGAGAAAACCAGCTGTCGTGGTTTAAGCCCAGTCGGCAGCCAAGAACCACGCAGCCGTTCGCTCACTACCATCCCCTCCCCTTTCTCCCCCAACTCCCAGAGGCATGGGAGAGCAGAATTGAAAGAAGGCAACTCCCACGGGTTGAGATAAGAACAATCCAGTAACTAAGGTATAACACAAACCACTGCTGCTATCACCAATAATAATAATGATAAGGGAAGTAACAAGGGAGGAGAATACAACTGCTCACCACCCGCTGACCGATACCCAGCCCAACCGCAGCAGTGATCTAACCTTTCCGGGCAAGTGCCCTCAGTTTATATAGTGGGCAGGATGTGCTGTGGTGTGGAATACCTCCTTGGCTAGTTTGAGTCAGGTGTCCTATCTCTGCTTCCTCGTGGATTTCCCTCCTCCCTGACAGAGCATGAGGCTCAGAAAGTCCTTGGTCAGACTAAATATTAATGAATAGCAACTGAAAACATTGGTGTTATCAGCGCTGTTCCCAGGCTGAAAGTCAAAAACACAGCACTGTACCAGCTACTAAGAAGGAAAAAAATGACTGCTATTGCTGAACCCAGGACACCAGTGCAAGTTGTGAACACACTGCTGTGATTACCACACAACTGCCACCAGCACAGAGGGGTGCTGAAAAACCACGAGCCCCCACATTTCAGACTTCAAGCTGAAGGAGGCTTTGGGAGTTCCACCTAGGAGCCTGTAGAGGAACTCACAGGGTGCCACTTTTGCACGGCAGCCATTCAGCACCATCACCTGCAATGCCCCAACTGCTGCTTGTCATTAAAGTCCTGCCCTCCATCTGATACCACAGTGGCTTTCATGGCTCCTTTGGACAAACATCGTGCTGGCTTGGTTGAGGGGTTGTACAGCATCCCAAAAAAAAAAAAAAAATCATCTATCTGAACTTCAAAGATATGCTCACAAGTTTTGCATGCACAAATAACATGGCAAAACATTTCTGCAACTCAAAAGCCTAGGTCAGTGTTGTGGTTTAAGCCTCTCAAACTCACGTGGTTGCTCTCCCACCCACTTCCCCCTCTTTCTTTCCCCCCAATCCTGGAAGGATGAGGAGAATCAAAAGAATGCAACTCCCACAGGTTGGGATAAGAACAGTTTAGTAACTAAGGTGTAAGACAAATCACTACTGCTACCACCAATAATAATAACAAAGCAAATACAAGGAAAGAATGCAAGAGCTCACCAACTAATTGCCACCCCACAACCAAGCAGTACATCCCCATGACCTGATACCAAGGTCCAACCATGCAGCGCAGCCCCCACCCTCCTTCCAGGTCTCTACTCTCTGTTTCTACCTCCTGGGCATGACGTGCTGTGGTATGGAATACCTCTTTGGTCAGTTTGGGTCAGGTGCTCTGTCTCGGCTTCCTCCTGGCTTCCCCTTCTCCCTGGCAGAGCATGAAACTCAGAAAGTCCTTGGCCAGCCTAAACATTCTAAGCCATAACTATAAACACTGGTGTTATCAGCACTGTTCCCAAGTCGAAAATCAAAAACACAGTGCTGCACCAGCTACCACTTAAAGAAGAAAAAAGACTGCTGCTGCTGAACCCATGACAACAAGTTTTGGTAAAATCATAATTCAAAAGATGTTATGAGTCAGAAGAACTTAGAAAAGAGCAAAAGATTCAGAGTTTTTCTGAAATTATGCAAAGATAGATCCTTTGTTGATATAAATTGGCACAACTCAACAGGACCTAAGTGTGCTGCAGATTAGATCCATGTCTAGAATCACAGAATCATAGAGTCATTTAGGTTGGAAAAGACTTTTAAGTTCATCCAGTTCAACCGCTAATGTAGCACTGGGAAGTGCACCACTAAACCATGTCACTGACACATCTACATGTCTTTTAACTATGGCAGCCTGTTCCAATGCTTGGCAACCCTTTTGATGAAGAATTTTTTTCTAATATCCAATCTAAACCTCCCCTGGCACAGCTGAGGCCATGTATGCATAATTTGCTTACTAAATATTAAGATAAAAAGGACCTTTAAATATTTGACAACTCAAACATCAAAGGTTTATTAAAAAAGTTCAAGGGTCATGAGAATGAAGTTAAAAATTAGACGAAGTACCAGAAAACATTTCTAATGGGTGAACTAAATTAGACAACATAAACTTACAGTCCTTAAGAATGTACAATAGATATTAATCCAGCAGCACTAGCTGATTTTTTAGAGAACAACAAAGCTCAGGGTAAGAGCATAAAGTCCCCAGCCATTTTAAAGGGGCAGTTGTACACATTCTCTAATAATGTCCTCCTATAATTTATCAGTCTTATGTACTGTTTGCTAACATCATATGAAATACCACACCTGAATATAGGAAAAACACCCTTCCATGGAACTGAACTGAAATGAAACTGCTAGCTGGGTGAACAATACTCTCCATAAACAAGGCAGCTCGATGCTTTTTTTTTCACATTCTTGTTTGGCAAATGTTTGGAAGGAAGAGATACAGAAAAACAGAAAGGGGGGACGACGGAGCTAAGAGATGGCTTGCCCAAACCTCCACAGTGAATGTTCCCTAACAACAAGAACGGAACCCAGAACTCCTGTTTCCCTGTTCCCTGTCATTTCCAGATGACAAATGTCACTGAAATAATTTACTTACAAGGGTGCTCTTCTGAGCTTCAGCCAACTTTGTAGCTATGAAGTACTGTATTGGAGCTAACAGTACAATGACAGCAGCACCCACCAAGGCACTCACTCCGAGTAAATTATAGAGTAGGATCACACCCATTATTATCTGTGAAGAAAAAAGCAACATGGGAAAAAAAAAAAAATATGGATTTCAGTATGCCAGAATGATAGCAAGAAAAAATATTTTTTTATTCTAATAAACAGACAGTTCCAAGGATCAGCCCATACTTCAGAAGGTCATATTTGGAAATTGTGTTAAATTAACCCAGAAGCCTTTATTTTTGACATTCATTGCATAGTTTGTATTACTGCCTAGTAGTTCTAATTCCAGGTAAGGTTTCCACAGAACTAAAAGAGCACTAAAATGATGGTGCTTCCCCCAAGGCATTTTACAGAATCACTAGCCTCAAGTCTTATTTACATGAGAGCTCCTTACATCACACTGGAAGTATTCAAAGGTCTTAGGGCTGCTGTGAATCACAGCTGCATTCTGTTGTATTGGTCCTCTTGCAACTGGAGAGAGAGGCACATCTAAGACAGGCACTAAAGCACAAAGCAGATGTGCAGGGAGTGACACAAACCTGAATTTGGTCATCGATGTCATGTAGCTCTGTAGGAAAATACCAAGATGCTACCTTAGCCCTGCAAAGAACTTCCCAAAAAGGTTAACCTGAGAATGGCTCTAATGAAACTACTGTGATTCTGGTTGCCAAGCTAATACAAGCTATACTAAGGAAGTATTTTTATTAAAAGCCTCACTTTGTGGTACAGAGATGTCTAACAGGGTGTAGAGAACTAGTTCCCTATTTCTTATTTTATTCTTACTATCTTTTAAGTCAGTTCTGTCTTTAAATCTGCCTTCTTATTATACAATATCGGAAATAAGGATCAGTAGAGTTCAACATTTTGAAAACATTATTAGTTTTTCAGGTTTCTGTAATGTAAATCAGCATACCTAGATGTCATTTTCTTAGCATAATAAGACAAGGTTACAAGTAGCAATTAGTACTTGTGTAAACTGAAGCCTTTACTGGGGGACTAATCCTGCAATGAAATTTTTCTCTTGGTACACAATTTATTTTCAAAGAAAGATATATATATGTATATATATGTACATAATACAATATATACACATATATACACATGATATATTTTCTTAGATTCACCCTGATCTTCAGCAGGCTATGGCTACATTTGACCACACTGGATGGGTATAAGTTCAGTATTTGCTACAAGCTCTTCTGCTATCAAGAATGGAATATTCCTTGAAGCTTAGCTCCTTTGCATAAAGCAAGACAGGATAGTCCTATCACCTTTTCCAGACTGTTGTAGTTATAATCCAGCTCATATTTACCAAAGGTTACTTTCTACCATTATTTTTCAAAAAAACAGTCAATTGAGTTTATCAGGCAGAAAGACATTACCACAAAATCAGTGTCATTGATATCAGCTACATGGGGTTTGGGGAAGGAAATAGTAAGTATTCACCTTTCAATTTTATTGTTGGAGGAGAGTTGTAAGGCAATTGCTATGATTAAGAGCTAAAGAGAAGAAGGAGCCCTGTATAACTGCAGATGCTCATTCACCAAGTGCACTCAAAAGGTGCAAATTCATGAGTGAATCATTAGAAGCTTCCTCAAGCCAGTGTTTTATAGCAGTGGTGAGGAAGGCCATTACTTTTCTACAGCGGCTGGGGCAGAAATTTCATTGAAGAGACAAATGAGTGGTGAATGTAGGCTACATGTAATTAATTATTCACTAGCCACAGCAAACAAACCAGACGTTCACTGAATAACATTCAAAGTATTAACGGCAACAGTTCCAGATAAACCTGGATGTAAAACAGTAACTTAAAATGAAATCCTCTGTATTACTTTTAATTTCTGCTACCATGTAATCTTTTTAGTCTTTTTCTCCAGAAATTGTTTTATGTCTCTCTAAACCCTACCTGATCCACCAGTAATAGTAATATTGCTATTATAATAAATTACTGATATAGTTTCAGGAATTTCAGCAAACCAAATCTACTACGAGAGTGGGTTCTATCCCTTTTTAAACTTGTATAATGTCAGCAGGATCACCCATAACTAAAGACCATGCCAATCCCACCCCAGAATGAAAATTCTGAAGGTGCTACAGGAGCCCAAGCTTCGTGGAAAATCAGCATGGCTTAGGTGACTGCGTCATTTAGAACTTCCCCACGTTCCTTTCAGGATAATAATCTTTACTTTTCCTTCCTACAGATCTTTCCCAGCCTGGTTAAGAACCAGACCTTTATGGTAAGTAAGCTTGTTCAGATGAGAGCTCCCCTGAGCATTTTGTGCAGTGCATTGTCAGTGCTGCTGTCAGCCACTAAGCAGGATTCAATTGCTTTTCACTCCTAACACAAAAATCAGTTACAAGAGGGCACTGCAATTGCAATATTTAGTGCTGGGCAGATGCCTGTGCTGCTGCCATGTGGCTGAAGTAAAAGCAATGACTTTTGTCAGAAGTGGAAGAAATATGACCCGAAAAAGGATGACAGATCATTATTCTTAAAGTCACAGACCACATCTGTGACATGGAAATTCTGCTCACAAAGATCATTTCTCTTCACTGGCCCTCAGAGAGAGACTCCCAGCCCTTGGAGGAGATGTTGGGCCACTTTTCTGCTTGTTAGTTTTTCTCACAAATGAGTGTGAAGTCCAAGTTCCCCTCTGGTTTTTGTAGTAGTCTTATAGACATATACTCTTTTCAACAAGGCTGGAGGATCTCAGGCCCTTACTTTGATGCTCTACCTGAACAGGCATTGCCCACAGATTGGGGCACAGGAACAAGAACCACATTAATTGATTTGTTTCTATAGCAACCAAGTTATTGATTTGTCCCAGCGTCATCTCTCCCATGGATAAGTTGGATGTAGAAAGCCTCAGGATCTTATTATATATCATTGCCTGCAGGGAAGGAATAAAATTGAAGATATGAAAATGATGTAATTATAAAACAACAGTAGCAGCAGGACATTTTGAACTGTGGTTATCAGTCTTTACCTAAGACAGCCCTTCTCCCAGTCTCTCACCTGAGACAGAGAGAGAGATGGAGATAGAGTGAGAGAAAGCACATGAGAGAGAACTGACTTTTAAAAACTCCAATTCCTCTTAAAAGGTTTGTTGCTTAACGCAGACCTAAAATAGAACAAAATGACAACAAAACATCAAAATTTAGGAGGTGGGGCAAAGATCTTTTTTAACAAACATTTAGTGAGTCTGCTTTTCTGTGACATGGTCTGTCAAAGAGATCCCTGTTTCCAATATGACAGTTAAACTCCTGTTACGAAAGTCTGATCAGGGTGGGTATGTACTCATTTGGGTTTCTCTCCTTTACCTATTTCCATGAAATAAGTACCTAACAGGGTTGAAAATTAAACAGGGCTTATACCTACCAGAATTTTAAAGACAAATATAGTGAGCCCAGTTCGCAGTTATGACCAAAATATCAAACACTAAAGACTCAAGGAAGTTTTAAAAAATATTTTTTGGCCCTGTTTTGTCCAAGAGCAAGGTAGATCCTGTTGAATTAATCAGAAATGCATATAGGTGATGATGAATTACATCAGCTGTATATATCAGCTGCATAAGAGTTTCCATTTTGGCAGGAGGAAGCCACAAAAGTACAACGAAAGCTTGTACCATCTACTCTGGGAGAAGGCAAAAACTGTTTGAAACAGCAACATCAATCAAAGTAAGCACAAAGCTAAAAAGAAGCTTTCACACTGAGATTATATTCCTATGGTTAATTACACCTGTCAAAGCATTAGTTCCAGCTTCTATTTTGCACACAGTACTACTGCTCTCTGTGCAGTTTGGTCTGTGGAGACAACCTTCTACAACCCACCCACATGCTGAACTGGAGCTGCTGCGTCCAGTTTATAAACATGACTTTCAAAGAGGGTTAATGGATGCTGCTTTTGGAGACAGTTTTGCAGTTCTTGTCCCATCTCACAGGGCTCAGTGCAAAAGGGCACAAATACTCAGGATCATCACTCACGATACATGGACCATGCTCCCATGAAACACAGGTCAGCCAAGTTACTCTGCAGATGACTCCACCCACAGTCAGCAGAAATAACTTCATAAGCAAACAAACAAAGCAGATGCCAGAGCCAAAACAATTACCTTCATATATCTAATGTCATCTGCTATATTCTTATATGCACAGAGTGAGTGCTAAACTTCAACATGTAAGTATGATGGGCTTAATTTTTAGCAAAAGGAATTGCTGACATCAGTTTGGTTACACCAATGATACTACTTTTCTATATAAAAATACATAGTTTTTGTATAAAAATATATACAGTTTTCTGTAAAAAAATACAGTGAATATCTTCCCTCAAACAACTGCTAACAAAGTCTTTGGATAAAGAACAAGACAAATGAAATGTACAAAGCTGGAGCTATTATTAGTGAATTTTTTTGCAGATCATGGGAACATATCTGCTCACCAGTAAAGCACCTCGTAGGTTGATGCCAGTTTCTGTAGTCACATAGTAGGATGCCTGTAGGAATGTCCTCTGCAAGATAAGGGCCAGGAAGAGAAGAACTGCTAAAACATAAACATTCCTGAGGAATTCCTCTGAGGAAAGATATGAATTTGATGGATCCTTCACCTGAAAAGACAGGAAAAAAATTCCCAGGCTGAAAGTCAAAAACTACAGTACTGCAACAGCTCCAAAGAAGGAGAAAAATGACTGCTACTGCTGAACCCAGGACAGTGCCATAGGAGGGACTATATATCCTTGAGACACTGGAAATTCAGTTATTACAGTAGGATAAAAAATATTGATGGTATTATGGGAAAGTTACAGAAGTCAGATTGCTCACTGTCCTATGTATCAAAATCATTTGAATACAAATTACATACTCTATGCATGTTAAAAGACTTGGATCTTTACTTTTTGCAGTTCTAAAATGAATTGTTTATAGCAGGAAAGTTATAATGAGATCACCATGTCTGCCTTATCTTTACTTTCTCCACCAAATTCTGATGATTTGTAGGATGGAAATGCTACTCAGTAGAAAATAAACCTCATTCCACCTGCACCACAAAGAAGCTGCAAGACGATATTTATTACTATATGTGATTAATTACTTAAGTTGCATTTGCATATTGTGGAAGCAATTCCTTCCAGAATTACAGTCTGGAATTCTGAATAAAATAGGAATATATATGCCAGTACCCCCCACAAAATGAGGTTTAAATGCCTAAACAGGAGCAAAAAAAAAAAAAACAAGCAAACAACTTTGTTTTAATTTTCTGATATTTGCATTCAGCATTCTGCTCTGTTTCAGGCAGAAAAGGAACTAAACTGCTGCAAGGAAGGCTGTTCCTTTGATATTTCCAATCCAGCAGGAAGCAGGATATACTGGAATTCTAAAAAAAAACAAAAAAAAACAAAAAAAAAAAAAAGGAAAGAAGGATAAAGCCTGTTCTACTGAAAACTGAAATACCCAGCCTGATTCTGAGGTGAAAGGTTTGTGAAGCAAGCCATTACCCACCCTCTTGAAGATTCCTTCATCTCTCTGGATTACTGTCAGCTACCATGAGCATGTAGGCAGGAGAGAGGCACTCCAAGCCATCCACGCTCACATCATGGCAGTGACCTCAGCCTCTCCCCACCACACTCTTCCCTCTGCCACAGGCAGCTGATCCCCAAAAGGTGTGTATAAGCACCCAACAGTCTTTTCAAAAGGTCCAATGTCTGTAAAACACCTAAATCCCAGTAAAATAATAGAAGCAAACGGCTCAGCGAGCCCAACTCCTTAAAAATGAGGTTGCTTAAGAGCATGACTGGTCAGATAAACATATTTGAAAACTTTTTGTAATGTTCTGCTGCATCTGACTTCCCCATGTGTACACAGTGGGGATATCAATAATAAAATGACATTTGTATACACCTCAATATATAGAGAGTTCTCAGGCATTAACGGGGAATAAACATAACATTATATTAATTCATATCAATTGAAACTAGACATAAATTAAAGGAGAAATGCATAACAGCAAGAGCAACCAAGAGAAAGATTGTCAAAATCCATAAATTAAAAGCAAATGTACTCTGAAATGTATCCAAGAGAAACAGTGACTGTCACCAAGCCAGGCTGTTGGAGTAGGTTCAAGTTTTCCAGCGACTTTAATCTTCCCTTTAGATAGTGTTGATTGAAACTTAAATCCCACCTACAATTAAAACCACTACTCTGAGGAGTACAAAAGATAAAGGAAGCTGTCAAGGTGCAGATTCCTAAAGCTGAAACTGAGGAATTATCATTTGTCATGCTAAAATAACTTGTTTGCTGTACATGCAAAACCTCACTATTTTTGAAGGCGAAATATGCACTTTGCCTTTTAACTCTGTGGCTCAAATCCAATAAATAGAGGTTCAAAGATGATAAAGAGCTTTATTTGATAAGCTGTACAATTAAACTTTCAGTGCAATGGCTGAGTATGTCTAAAGCCAAATTCAAACCATCAGTCAAGAAAATCCATGTCAGGAGTCAGCAGCCAGAGGAAGATATTCGGATAGTTATGATAGTGAAATGCTTTATCTGGAGGGTAAAATGTTATTCCATTACATACCTATCTGTTCATTCAAATACAAAGCACTTACTGCATAATGCGTACAGGATGTTTTCTGTGTCAGAAGACAGATGTAGGAAAATTTCTTCATCATGTCTTCTCTGCTGTCAGCTAGTAAAATAACTTTACCTATGTCTTTTCATTAGCTACTACTAAATTATTTTATTAGGATAGAAAATGTTCTGTGTCAAATGCTTGCTCAGTGCTCAGAGATCTCTCAAAAATCAGTCTCCGTGAAACTTGAAATGTGCTGTGAGCTATCAACTTTTGTGCATCTCTTGTATCAAGAATGCAACTAAATAAAGTGGATGCTTTTCAACTTCTCATGTGCCAATGCATTTCAGCAGTATAACCAGTCAGAAACAGGGAGTGACTACTGTCAACTTCCCAGTGGAAAACAGATTCCAGAGAGCTCAAACCTGCCAATGAACTACAAACAGACAGATGGACAGAAATTAAGCAAAATTCACAGGCTCCTACTTGCCAGATGCATCACTGAGGCACTACCAGCAGGTGTCCTGCCTGAAATGAAGAGGCGCATTTGGAGAGGAGCAGAAAAGCTGTTCCTTCTGCCTAGAACTCCTCCACTAAGAGGCAGACAGCTGAGCAATGGATGGAAGTCCCCACTACTTGTGTTGCATTTATACCAAAGACTTCCACTATTAAGGTTCATAACTTGACTGTCTCTCACAAAACCCCCTACACAATTTGTTTGAAAAAAACAGTGGAACAATACAATGACAATATCATAGACAATATCATAAACATATAAAAGCATGCAGCCAGGCAGATTAAATACCATGTATGAATCTAGAACTACTACTAAAGAAAGTCTTTCAATCCATGTTGTCAGGTTACCTTTTCTGTTGCATTTGTATTATTGGTTGTATTCTGGAAGCCCTGGACAATGCCAGAAATGCATAATGGCCCAGCAAAACCCAGCAAGTCAGCCAAGTAACGGAATGTGCTGCTGAGAAGAATTGGTCGTCCAAAAGCACTATACATGGCTAACCATATGGAGGGACTCCGATTGGGCTGGTCTGCTACCTTTTTCTGGAAAACAGAGAAAAGAGGTATCAATGCACCAAGAAGACCTTCCTGGCAAATTCCATTTTATTCCTGCCTGGATGCCCAAATGGTTCCTGAAGAGTGTTTTGGGTAGGTGAGGTAAACATGTTGTAAGTATCAACAGATTCAGATATTCCCCATTGCAAATTCAAATTCTAACTCTTCTTGGTAACTGTGCTTTCTCACCTCTAAGTCCTATTACTTTTCTGAACCTGTGAACACAGGAATACAAACACAGGTTAATCAAACAGGCATTTATCCATTGCTCCTTGTCACATGTGCACTCAGGAAAAGGTCTGACCTTTCCAGCCCTTGCTCATAGGGGTAATCTAGGCTTTGACAGTGGCTGTGAAACCACTTGATCCAGTAAAGGCTTTTGATGTGAGAAAGGGATTAAAGAAAAAAAAAAAAAAAACATGCACAGACACCTAAGAATATAGTTTAATTTAATTTATCTGGACTTTTTTTCTATCTATTTCTTGCATGCCTTCCAGGAAGATAGAATTCAGCTGATCTCTAATTACTGTGCTCAAAAAGATGAGGCAGGCTATGTTGGGAAGTAAGATTAAATCAAGGCTAGAAAGCCTTCAGTTCTGTGAATTGATGTAGTATCACAACTCTTGCCCTAAAACACCAACCAGCATTTATCTTTTATCTAGTCAGAGGACTTCTGATATTTATGAGGTTCTCTTAATCTGTAGAAGCAAGAGTTTTACTGAACAGATTCATGGTCTGCAGAGTGCTCCAGGCAGCAGCTTTTGACACTTTAAAAAAGCATCTGTCATTTTTCAAGTAGCATACATGCCTGCAAGTTGCAACCCAAGCCAAACCCTCTTGACTGTTCACCAAGACATTTTAGGTATAGCCCAGCAATAACAGCTCCCTCCCTGCACAAACTAACCAAAGAAAAGCCAGTATGCCTGTACCCTGCTGGGCTGCCTCATGTCTCATTTTCTCTTTTCTCATTTTTTCCTTTTATGCCTCTTTAGCAGTGAGACAGAATATGCACAAGTGTAGAGGAGAGCCAGGTCACTGTTTACTGGCTTCTGGAGACTAGGCCAAGCTGGTCATACCCAGTGCCAGGAAGCTTGAGAAATAAGCAACATATGGACAAATTACAGCTAACATTTCAGAAAGTTGTAAGAATGAAACTGCTGCTTCTGATAAGGAAAACAGCACATGTGAGTTTCCCGGACAAAAGGCTCTGAATTTGTTGCATAATGTGTTTTGAGCTAGACTGCACTTAACAGGGGCTACTGTCATCCTCCTGAAATAAATGATAAGCACTTTAACAGCATGATAGGAGCTAAGGTAACTTATCAGGAAAACACTTTTAAGTAAGTTTAATTACCAAACCAGATTGTTTTACCTGTAGTTTCATAGTATCTTCAAATTTAAAAGAATATATGCTATGTTCTTATACACATTCCAAGCACAAACTACATATAAAACCAGTAACGATCTATATCTTACAGTAAGAGTTGGAACGCCTTTTGCAGTAGTGACTACCAGACTAATAGTCAATTAGAATGTTGACCACTAGTTATTTAGCATCGTATTTATTTTTTTTATATTACTTAATAAGAAATTACTGATAAACTACTGGCTTTAAACTTCTATAAATTATAGACGAAAGTGATATTACTTGATGCTTTAAAAAAAAATTACTTAGAACTAAAGAATTTTGAGTAGTGAATGTACTCACAAAGCTAAGACATGATGGTGAAAATTTGAAAATGTAAAAAACCTAGAAGAGAACAGTGAATTTAGTTTTGTCACTGAGAAGTGTTAGCTTAGGTCTTCTGTCAGTGGCCAAACCTTCAAATGGCAGGAGCCAGAAGAATTCTGTCTAAATAGCTGGACATAGATTTCAGGAGTTATATACTGACATCATGGTTATGCAAGTGGCAAGATGCTATTTTAGCAGAATATAGCAGCCATAAAAAGTTAATCTCAGACCCTCTAGTTTACGCTCATAAATGATTGGGACTAAAGTTTGGAAAACTGATTTTGAGAAAACAGTCATCAAAATTCAACCTGACTCATTTAACCTGTTCTACTAGTTGGTAGAGAACCTCAACTGGTTTCAATTTTTGTAGCATTAAGAGGGGATAGCAAGGCAATGCCACGTGAGTCATCTCAAAGGCATTTTACAATACAGAATATTCACGGTCATGTTGAGCATCTTTCATCAAGGCATGATAAGAAGGGTTTGGAAAGGAACAGAAGCTTTCTTTCCACAGGGGCATGGAGCACAGCTGAGATCAGCTCTCACCATGCACAGGCAGAGATAACCCCACTTAATCCAGAGGATTCTGGGGGGCTCCCCTCACCAGCTGCAGAAGATTAGTGTAAAATACACTCCAGTGGCAGAGACAGTGACATATCAACTCATCCAGGTTGTGGACCATGCTTCAACCTGAAGAATTTTCCTAATTGTGGGGTTGTGCTCTGGCCCAACAGTGCACAAGCCAACGTATTTCTCTGTTGGGAGTGAACTGCAGTGACTTTCACAGCCTGCCTCTTTGGATTGCCTTTAGCCCTTTGGTTTACTTTATCTGCAAAGTATCAGTTTACTTTAGGGTTACAGCCTGTTTTTGAACATTGGCACAAATGTGCTACAGGCTGTGGTAATATTCAAGACTTTAAACAACAACGGAAACCAAAATATCTGATGTAAGCCAGCTTTATAAACATAAGTGCATGTAACTGCAGGGATACCTATGCAAGTTTTCATAAGTGCATGACACACACCAAGGGAAGTTATACACTGAAACTGTGTTCATGCACATGAGCAACAGCATGCTTAACCTGCATTTTGGCATGTGAACCACATATCTGTACAGGCACACACAGTGTCTGCAAATGGAAATGAGCTACAAACAAATGCTGGCACCCAGTCGTCATGACTACCATTAAGAATGGCACAGAGACTCAGATTCTTGGGGTATGCAGGTGCCTAAGACTCTTTGGTTGCTTTAAGTAGAATTTAGGCATCAAATGCTTCTTTAAGGAGCTGGCCTAAGGGATGCACTTCTTGCTATGAATAGTTCAGTTTCAATTACTGAGTAGTTTTCTGCTTACAGCAGAAAGGTCTTGGTCTCTAAGCATCGACTACAAAAGGAAAGAGAAGCAACCTAAATCTATTGAAATAGAAATAATTGTACTGATTATGGTTTTATTTCAGAGGGCACAGAAAGGAGCCTGCAGCTCCATCAGTTGCTGTGAGCAGAGAGCTGCTCCTCCTGGCTTTCCTTCCTATTGCAGTTCTAAAAAATACCCTGTGTGGAAGTGTGTTTCCCTGGTGGGTGCAGGAACAGGATTGGTATGCATTTGTCCTCTGTGCTACGTTTTTCAAAGGGGCTTCTGAATGCTGGTACTCTCTCTGTTTATGCTTGAGAATTTATATGCATGCAAAAATCAGGGAGATAGGCAGTCAAATCCTTCCTCCTTTCTGCAAATCAAAATTTTCCTGTCTTTGGCAGGGATTACCAGCTTGAAGCACAAATGAAACACCAAAATTTTGCCTAAATGCATTCAGAAGTTTTTCTGAAAACTCCTGCCCTAGCCAGTAAACTTGCCCACAATGAGTTTTGCACTGTGTCTGGCTGAGATGGAGCTAATTTCCTTCATAGCGGCCTGTCTGGTGCTGTGTTTTGTATTGATGATTAAAAATGCTGTTAAGACATGAGTGTTTTGGCTATTCTTGTTGTGGTTTTGGCTATTTCTTCTTCTGGAGGAAAAAGTGAAGACGACTGCTTCCAGCTGAAACTATGGACAGAATGTCTTCTAATTTAAGATGCTGCCATAAGAGGCTAAAATTTAAACAATGCTTTCACTTTTAAAATGAAAGCTAGCAAGTCTGTTATGGTTTTCGTTTTCAGCTGCTCTCAATCTGGCAACTCTCCCCTGCTGTATATTCACTTAAAACTAAACAGTATCCGTTGGATTGGAACTTCCTAACCTAAGTTTCACTTCGGAACAAACAGTCCCAAGTTAAAGATTCCTAAAACTAGAATTTTACAGAAGCAGAATAAATTCAAAGTGGCACTATAGTTTCTAACGCCAAACAGTGAAATGAACATAGAATCATAGAATCATAGAATAGTTAGGGTTGGAAAGGACCTTAAGATCAACTAGCTCCAACCCTTCTGCCAGGGGCAGGGACACCTCACACTAAAACATGCCACACAATGCTCTGTCCAACCTGGCCTTGAACACCACCAGCAATGGAGCATTCACAACTTCCCTGGGCAATCCATTCCAGTGCCTCACCACCCTTACAGTAAAGAATTTCTTCCTCAGATCCAATCTAAACTTCTCCTGTTCAAGTCTGTACCCCTTGTTTTATCACCACAGTTCCTCATGAAGAGTCCCTCCCCAGCATCCCTATAGGCCCCCTTCATCTTTGGTTACCTTTTGTTCCTCATATGCCTCTTTAAGACAGACATAATTTGTCAGTGCTCTCATTGCAATCGGAAGTTTTCCAATTGCCTTCAGGTCGACAGGTTTCTTGTGAGCAGATATAATAAGAGTATTCATCCACCAATAAGTTGCTTTTGACAGCAAGTTGACAAATGGCTGTAGAAACCTCACCCCCAAATCCTGTAGATCCTCTGGTGGCTTTACTTTCTGAGGGTTCATGAAAAAAACATACCTCTGGAGAAGAAGAAATAGACAGCCTGTATTCAGGAATGATCTTATTGATAGTAATTTTTAGTAAAAATTATATATAATACACCTATGGTGTCAAATCAGTATTTAAAGGTAATCATACCTCAAATTTAAATATAAATTTGCATGTAAATAAGGGCATTTCTATTTTGACAGCATAACTAGCAAGAAATTGAGCAATATGTAATGTGTACACAGCTCTATAGCCTATCAGTACAGCAAAAACAACATAAAAGGATTCTTGAGATATAAATGTATTTTAAATTATCATGGGTAAGAACATATGCTAAGTTATACATTCACTACATACATAGTTTATCTGTATTAACATAGCATATAATATATAGATTCCATTCACATGTACATCCTTACATGCACAAATATGCATGTGTATCTATACAAATACATGTGTACTCTCTGCGTGTACATGTATATACAGGCACACATACGTATGATATCTAGGGGACACATTAAGGACATATATTTTAAAGAGATGCCAGGTCCCCTCGATTCCTATAGAATTAACCAAACATTTGTAGCTAAGCTAAACTTGGGCCTACACTTGACACAAGCCAGAGTTATTGGGACTAAAGACCCATATTATCCCCAAGATACTACAGATATTTTTTTCATATAATGATAAAGAAACCATATACCCTAACACGAATGACATTGATCTCTACAGCCATCAGCAGCCCATAGAGAATAACCATAATTCCAGTGATGCAGAAACGCAGCTGAGAAAAAGGCACACCATCCTGGCAGTATCTGACAAGCTTGATCGTTTTGGTGACAAAAGCCATTATCCAGTAAAGAAAGAGAGCTGTAAAAAAGGTGCACATGCATAAATAAATAAATAAATACATAACCACACTTGTGCTGAAGAAGTATTAGCTCCCTCAAACAGACTTATTCCATGGCTTAGTGGAACGCAGGCATGGTGACACTCTTTGTCACCAGTCTGCAGGCTGGCAATTCATGATTTCAGCCAAAGTCACGAAATCAGATTGAAGAGATTTGCTTAGCAGTTCCTTTACCCAAGTCACTGTTCTCTTTCCTGATGCCATCTGAGGTGATGACACCCTTCAAAGAGATACACAGTGGTGGATCTTTGCACAATCACAAAAGTCTACTGAAGATATTCTGAATGGGAACATTGTTATTTAAATTAAGTAAAAGTCACTTAACTTGATAAATATCACATTCCACCTTTGAAAAAAAAAGAACAGGATGAATCCCACATAAGAATATGGAAATGTGCTCATTTTGAAACAGAGTTTAGAAAGTTTAATTGTATCCTGAAGCATGGCTTGTACCTGTTAATGGCTTATTCAGTTTGTTGAGTTATAAGTAATTTAGATAGTATATTTGTATGAAGCATTACCCTGCTAGGCTAGTCAAATTCTTCTGACCATCTCCTGACAGAGATAGTAAACTCAGAAGCAGACTGGGTAATCTCAGAAGCAATTGCAAAGGATGCTGAGAAACAGTAGCCATCTGCACAGGATGGCTTGTGATCAGGCAAATATTAAAGTGACCTTTTCAAATAGCCCTTTCAAAAGAAAGCAAGATTTTGCCTCAAAATAATGAGCAGCGTTAAAAAATACCTGAAAGCTCGTGCTAGAAATGGGATGGGCATACAATTAGTTTCCTTTTGCAATCATTTTTAAAACAATTTTCATAGCATACTTTATAAAAGGTGCAGTACTTCTATACTAATACTGACTTGAAGAGCAGAGGATTATTCCTTTCTTACTAATCTCACACATTTTGTATATCAATATATCCCAGCTAATTTTGGCTAAACTGTTGGGGTTTGTAAGGTTTTGCACATAAATAGCAGAATAAGACTTACCCAACAGTAGCTTTGGGAAGTTAGATGTTTCAATATTATGGTAATAGACTATGGATACAGTGGCAGCCACAAATCCCATTATAGCTGGTAGAAAAAGATGCAGATGGCGTGATTTCATTTGTCTGAAAATAAACAAGGTATGAATTAGTGATTTCGATGTCTTTTTTTGCAATGTAGCATTTTTACATTCCTAGGTGTTCTGCTAATCTGTTTAAGAGGAAAAAATATGATTTTCCTAGAGATAAAAAGATATTTTCCATGTGAACATTTCAAATTTTGTCAATATTTACTTGACATTATAGCTAGAGAGAAGAATAACAAAGTGCTAAGAATAAGCATTTTACTCACCCTCATCTCATTAAAATCCTGACAGCTCATGAAATGATGCCAGGTTTTTTTGGAAAAACTCTTTATGCCTTACTAGCCAGCCCATTGCATATTATCATTATACAGTAATGAATGCAATTACTTTGGCTGTCCATCAAACAGCCTCACTTACGTATCAGAAACTATTCCCTCTGCTATTTCACACACGTGTACAAACAGGAGGGTGAATGTCAAGATCCACCGCAGGTTGTGCCCAGGGAAGTGCAGCCAGGTATTGTGGTGAATCTGGACTTTGGAGCTTTGGCTTCCCCAGCCTAGGAAATAACAGTAATGAAAGAGGAAAGTTACCACACCACTAGACCTTGAGTGACTTGGTTATCAATTCCCTACTCTAATCCATAGGTCCCACTTACTAGTATACAATCAATGCAAAAACACTACAAGACTATGGGGGCTGTTGTTACTAACAAGATGATGAAGGGTGTCTGAGTTGCCGTGTAGCCCCCTATAATTTCAATCTAACTCTAGAGACAATGGGACAAAAGCCTACCCACAGTTTCAATCAAAGATAAGAAGTCCCTGGCCAAGAATAAAGATGAGAAAACCAAAATAAACATCTCAGAGTCTTAGCCTCACACAATAGGGTCTGACAGATCTTAATTCATGGTGTCACAATGTCTTTCCCAGCTGCAGACAAGAAAGGGCAAAGATTCCAATTGATATAGTAAATGAGGCCTCAAATAAATACATTTACTTCAAACAAATAACATTTATTATCTCTGTTTCAGGCACTGTCAGGGGATGCTGAATGGTGATTTCTCAGTCTTGGCTCCTCAGGCATTGCCCAGCCTTCTTGCCCTGTGCATTCCTGGCACATTAAAGCTCTCAGCACAGCACCAGCACTCAGCTGATTCAATCAACAAATTAATACTAAATCTTATTTCCATGTCATCACCTCAGATGGCACCTATCCTTTTCAGGCAAGATCCTGTCTGAGGCCAGCAAACTGGCAAGAAGCAGGGCACTGAGGAACTCGGGGAAATTACAGTGTTGGGGGGAGCTGAGGACTGACTAGGAGTCATGATGGTAAGTCTTGTCCTGCGTGTTGCTTTGGGCTTTATTCCTTCCCATTCTGGCAGAGGGCTATCCTAATTCAGTCAGCCTACATGGCTGTACATGCTCCGCTTACTGTAAGGCAGCTCCTGGAACTCCCAGACAGAATTTCCAAAGCCCAAAGAGAATCCCATGAACAGCACATTTTGGGGAAGTAAAAAAGAAAATAAAAATACCCCCCCCAGCTGAGTTTAAAATCCAGGATATGCTGTCAATACGCAAGGATGCGGCATATTATCATGCCTAGAAGTTCATCAGGTGGCTCAGAAACACCTAAACCAGGATGCAGGTTTATTAGTTCTTGGAAACTGTCAAGATTTTACCACTTCCTCCTTGCTTAATATGCAAAATACCACAGGAACAAAATGTTGTCTCTTCTCCATATCCATCTCAAGCATTTTCCAGTTTCCTGAGATTTTCCTAATCTAACGTGGTGTTCTTTGACCTTGCTCCTATCTTTGTCTCTCCCAAACTGCTTTTCATTATTGTCTCCTCTTTGCATCTGCACAAACATGGTTCATCATCAATTTTCAGTTTTGGAGTCAGTCAATACTGTGGGCTCCAGCTGGCTTTTAATGCTCTGTTCAACACTATTTGTTCTGATAATTAAGGTATGGAATAGAAAACAAAGAATTACATACACAGAATGATAGAATCATAGATTGCATACATAACATACAATTTAAGCTATTATGCTTTTGGGTTTTCTTTCATTTTTTTCTAACATTGCTGGAAAATGAATGGAACTTTTAGTGGCTGCAATACTATTTTTAAATTAATTAGCTAATACCTGTAAGGAAATTAAAGTATCTTTCTACCACTCAATACATAACACAGAATGTCGCAAAAGATTCTCTCTGCTCTCAGACCTTGCATTGCATTTCCATCAAACACTTCTGCAGAAAACCCCTGTAATTCAAGGATGACTTGCATCTCATCTCAAATAAAGAGCCAGCAGTGATGTACAGATCCAGCACTGCTGGAGAGAGTTCTCCATAATCCTCATGTTTTTTTCCCCCAGTCTTTAGTTACTCTTTTTGATAGAACATAACTCCCCTCCTCAATCACTTAATTAGTTTTCAGTCACTGGATCTTGTTATCCTTGCTTGATAGGCACTGTGTGCCTCAGCCCACAGGATCCTGTAGCCTACTATTCAATCACTTCAGAGACTTTTTGCATAGTGGAAGTCCTTAAATCTTTAGTTCAAATATAGTCCCAAATTAAAATCTTCCTCATGGAAGAGATATATTAGTATGTATATATATGACAACAGAAAGGTAACATGGAATAACTGATAGGCCATTTCTCATGCAGTAATAACTCATATTGCCTATTGATGGCTATTCTAGTCTCTTTATCTCTTATGACCAGGTAGAATTCCACTGTTTGACAGCTCTGAAAAATTATTAAATTGTATTTATTTCACCACTGCAAATAACTGGGATAAAGAGACAACTATAGAGAAAAAGTTTAATTAGAGTTCTAGTTTAGATGGGGTTTTTTACAAGAATAAGTGAGTTAGAACCACTCTTCTGTCCTAAATTCTTCAAGACAGATTTATCATTTGCCATCTTCACTCCTGTAGAAAAATATCTCTTTTGCTCTATTTCTGTTTACAAATATTGGTAAAAGAAGAAATCATTCTGTTTTAAAGTTTCCTACACTTCTCCTAGAATTAGATCCAAGTTGCACACTTTGGATACTCTCTGAAATTCATGTAACTTGAAGGGAATCCAGGCAAAGGTTGCAAGTTGCCTATTTCAAATCTGAGTAAAAGTTCTCCAGAGAGAACTTTCAAAGCATTTGGCTCTGTTTCCTCTGGTTTTTAGCCATCTTTTCATGCTGTTTAGTTCAGATTTGCATCTAATATTCCCAACATTTCAAGCGGGCTGGTGTCACGTGCTCTGGGTCAAGCCATTCTGCCTCTTCTTTTTTAAAATTAGCAAATGCATAGCATCAAATGGTTTGCACCACAGGCTTCCAAGCACGTATAAACATAACTGAGTATAATACATGCTTAAACGTTTGTAGGATTGCAGAGATACATTGAATAACTCACCAATGAACAAAATTGGGAAGGTGATAAATAGCAAGAAGACATGGGGAACCAAGTTGAGGGCATCCACAAAGCAGACATTTCTTAGGACACCAGCACTGATGTTATACGCTGAAGCATTGTCATTACCACAAAATGCAAGCCTCATTGCTTCCAGAAGGTCCGATTACTACAAAAAAGAGAGAATAGATAACTACCAAGACTGCTAGCATTCCCTTTAGCTAAACAGAATGAATAGAGAGATACAGAAGGAACACACTGAAGAAACATACAGAATAACTCAGTTGTATTTTGAAAATTCTTTGGAGCTCCGTTGAGTATAAGAACATTAGAATGAAAGCTGTGTTTACATTTATATTATTTGTATGTAGTTATTTTTATTTATTCTTTATTATAAGTACTATTTATTACAGTATGCCATGTCTTCTAATGTTCATTATATGCACAAGTGCAATGTTGCAAATGCTCTATAAGAATATAGAGAAAGAACAAGAAAGTTCTGAAGAAAATGTATTTCAATTTCTCATAAGAAAACTCAAATACACATAAACTGAATCCTGTGTGTAACTGCTTATTTGATGAGCTAGAATTTTCTGTGCAACCTCTTTGTTTATACAAGTTGTTGCATTACATTCTCAGTGCAAGCTCTGAACCTTTGGTATCTGTGATTTGGCAGCTTTGCATTCACCTGTATTTTGTATTTCCTCATTGTCCCATAGAAAAATGGTCACATACACCAGTCATTCCAGATAACTGCCAAACTCTTAATCAAAGTCGGTTGTAATGAAGACTGCATAGCGAGTAAAACAGCATTTGTGCTTGATCCTGCAAATCCTTATGCATGTGCTTAGTCTCATCCAAGCAGTTCTCTGGCTTGTATGATTTCTTAGGAGCTTATCTTTGTGCAACGAGATAAGCTCATGCATTCATACTTGCAGGGTGTGGGCCATGGAATGAGCAAGAGTTATGTCCAGCTTCTGGCTTTTATCAACCTCTGTATCATTTATTTTTTCATTCTTCAAAAGAAGACAAAAGAAGATTGCAACCAAAATGCTTCCTTGTGAATTTCTTTGCCCAAGACTTACACATAGCAACACAGTACTTTACAGTATGTTGTGTAAACTCATTTGCTCACCTATTTTCCTAAATTTTACATACTAAAATGGGAAGAATATCTTTGATTAAGCAAAGTATATGTATACTTTGCTGAATGCATCTTCCTGCAACAATATTGGCATTAATGAGTTCTGTGGAATCAGAACAACATGGACATGCAAAAAATGCAAGAACAGACTTTAAAACAAAGATACTTGATTAAGGAGAAAAAGGCTCTTATTTGTTCCTCAAAAAGTTCAGATTACTTTGATAAGCCTTGCTGTTTAAACAAGGTAGCATAACAAGGTAGGCATTAACCAATCAAGTACTCCCTTAGGAAGAGCAGTAACATGGATCTTCAAAAGAATACAGAATTTAAAGAGGAACTTTCTGCTAAACTCACTTTTTGCTTTTAATTTTTTTTTTGTTTTGTTTTTGTTTTTTTTTGCTGGCTCTGGAAAGCATAATCCATATTGAAATACATCAGTGAAATTTGTAAAGGAGTTTCATCAAAAGGAATGTGATAAATGCAGACCCTTCTCCAAACATACTAGCAATTTATGGTCTGAGATTTGCCAGAAGTTAGACATAACTGAGACTTGCATGGTGGACTACGTCCTGCAAAAAATACATGCATGTACTTACTGTGGTACAAAAGCTGACAGGCAATCCACTCAATCTTCAGTAGAATGCAGTTTGATGGAGATGTTGGACCATTCTCTAGAATGAACAGAGTGGTATGACCACTATCATTATAATTTTATTTTTAAATAAAAATATATTCATAAACGCATATAACAAGTAACCAAAAACATCATGCTACTGTGAATTCTGTCTGAATAGACTGAGGACTTATTAGCAAAACAAATATGAAACTTAAAAAGAACTACAGAGATTGTTTGTTTTTAATTTGTAAAAGCTTGACATGTCCCCTTTAAGAGAAACATAATGGTAATGCTAATCTTTTGAAAATCAAAAGTGTTGTTTCCTCATTTTTATCGAAGGTCAGAAGTCCAAGGGAGTTCTGCTGGGAATTTTCCTCCCTTTCCCACAAAGAGAACTCTTTTCTGAGACAGTGTAAGATGCTTTTGTGGACTAATTGTTGGATTGGTACTGAAAGGCAGGAGGATCCTGGGTTCAAACGAGCACTGAATCATTGACTTCCACTGTGGCTTTTGGCTTTTGGTCAGAAATAAATCTGGAAGAAAAGATTAAAACTACACAGCTCTCAAGAAAAATACATTGTTCAAGAATCACATCTGAGTCTTCACAAGAATCTGTGCTGTGCCTGGTTATCTGATGGAGTATGTCCAACAACATATTCTTAAAACCCACTGTCCTTTTCATGTTTGCAGGGATCGGGAAAGAATCTGGTCTTATTGTTAATATTGATGTATAGAGACAGTGCCCATAATACTACTGTATAATAAGCAGTCTATCCACAATACTTCTGTTACAGGTTCATTTCAAAAATGAGATAGTATTTAATGGTCTTCTCTTAAAATGAGAGAGAAAACCAAAGAGCCTCGGTTGGTTAGTTTGTAAAAAAAATAAAATCAGAAAATCAAAAAGATTGCATTGTCAGTGAAATGAGATAGGCTAATTGGCAATAAATTCTCAAGTTTCTAAATCAGAGAACACTTCTTCTTTATTCAGAACATCCAGTGACTATGTTCATTAAATCTCCACAAGTTTGAAATCTATCAAAACATTCTGGTCAGTGCCATGGTATTGTTTGACCCAATGTGGCTTATGATTTAGCCTCATAAAATGTTCACCAAGTACAACTTCCCTTTTCAGCAGCACTCACTTCAGGACACACACCTAGTACGGCACTGATAGGGAATAGAAGAAATAAGAGTTGTAGAATAATTAAAAGTCCAGTGATCCTTGCTCCCTTCCTTTTTTTTTCCACCCATGTGTCTATCACCACTGTGCTAGAAATGAACTATGACTGGATGCAGAGGAATCTTGTTCTGCATCTGTTGATGTATGCCAACTTTCACAGACACCTTCTGCTGTTTACACAGACAAGCTGCTAGTAGTTCTCTGTATCTTTAAGAGCAGGGTATAAGTATACAGTGCAGTAATTTAGAGCTGTAAGAAACAATTTTATGTCCAGTGTGCCTCACAGGGATCAAGAAACCACTCCATCATTCCCTTCCCATCCATTTTTGGTGCAGAAGGTAGATCCAATACACCCTACACAGTTCTTCCCATATACTGGATGAAATTTTCCTGAGATGTAAGGAGGATACTTTGCATTAACAGTCCATGCAAGCGACTTCCCATTTGGTTTGAAGCTGGAATTAGCCAACACTTTCTGCTGCATCAGGGAATGCCTCATTTTCATTGCCTCAAGATTTAACATGTGCTCATTTCCAAAGAAGGACAGAAATAAAAGCCCTGAAGGCAGAAAAATAAGCCCTTGACTTCTCTAGACAGAGATTATGGGCCATTTTAAACAATGCTTGTGCAGTTCCACCAAAGTTAATACGACTTGGATCATGACAGGTTTCCAGATTCAATTGTTCATCCAAGGAAACAGTGTTATCTTCAGTCTTCAAAGGAAAATTTGATAATATAACGTCAAAGATTCTTGTGCCCACATCCCGTGCTTGCAAAGTTCAGCACAGATACAGATGTATACATACTTTGGGCTGAAAACAGTGCAAGTAGCATGTTCAAAAGCTTCAGACTAATTTGAGAAACTAAGTTGCATTTTTAAACAGTATTTCAGAATTGGGAGTTAAGGATAAGAGGATTTTAAATACTTCTAAAAATTGTAAGTTTTTAAATGGGCTCAGCTGTGCTGACCTGTAATGAGTTCCTGTTCTGAAAATTTTCACTGAGAAAACTGAACCTGGATATTAAGACAGTTTGGAAGACCTTGACTGAAGATAATCAATGCAAGGCAGAAGCAAAAGACACTATTTCCTCTTCTACTGTAAAACAGTGGGATTTCATTTCATGAAATGAAAATGTGAAATGGAAGAACAACAAATTTAGAAAAAGCATGAAGAATTTCAGTTGTTGTTACTATTGTAATTCCAACTGCAGATGGATAGGAAGATGGAACACTTTTATGACCAATCATTGACAAAATTTGGTTCTTTTAATAATAATTAAACTATTCTTCCATTGGCAATAACTGTCCTGGTAAGCCAATGCTGGGCTTCAGGCAGAGCTAGATCTGTAGAGAGGTGAATACAGGTACCTTGCCTGTCTGTTGGAAGTGTTTGCTTTGCTCAGTACTGAGCATTGTGCAAACACGTAATTAAATGCACTGACAACTTTTTCTATTTTTCTTGAGCACCATTGGCTGATCATTGCCAAAGACAGAATGCTGAACACACTGAGCAGCAACTGTAATGAACAGTCCTGTTGAAGATCTTTGAATCAGCCCTAAATGAGTCAGAATACAGCACTGACTCAAGGTTTCCCACAGCCAAAGATGATTGTCTCCTCACTAAGGATGAGGAGACAGACTTTTAAGACCCCAGTTAGTATACAAGGAAAGATCAACGGTGAAAAACTGGACTGCAGAGCCACACAAGGAGAAACTGAGAGAATTCTATTGTCAAGGGACTGAAGAAATTAAAGCAGTTACTTCTGCAGCCCGAAGAGGTTACCACATTTTACAGCAGCAAGTGACCTCCTACACCTGCCAAGACACTTTCCTTGGCAATACTGGCAGCAGCACAAAGCTGGGCTTCCTGGGACTGTACATAAGTGAATTAAGCAGGAAAGCCAGATGGTTTTATCCTCCCCAGCAGACTGTTGCTATCGGCAGCTGCATGCTTCACTGTAGGCTATGAAGTCAAGCGGAGAGCCACACAAATATTTCAGCCTCAGAATTTGTGATCTTCATCATCATGGTGCTGTTCCCAAGAAGCCCTGCTCACAGCAAGCTTAACATTGGTGCTGAGTTGTTGCAGCTGCCATACTTCAATTCCAAAGTTGGCTCATGTAGAACTATCTCAAGGGCCCATGAACCATAGGGCATAACAGCAGAGAAATTTCCACTAGTTTTTTTAGCAAATTTTTATCTCTGGGTCCTAAAGGAAGAGACAGTCACTGGAAAGCAAAGGACTCTTCTTTTCATATGGATTGCCAAGACTTTTTCTCTACGCTTATGTTCAGATTGGAATCTTTGGAGCTGAAGAGTTTTTTTTTTATAGGAAGACAGCTTCGTCTAGTGAGCAGCAATGCCTGCAAAACGTGGGTGCAGTCTGGCTGCCACATTAAAACAATAAAGTGTATAACCCAAACAGATGAAAGGGTATCAAGTTGTTTTGAAATTTTTTGGTCATCTGAAGTTACCGATCGCTACTTCTCATCACATAGCAGCATCCCTTCAGAATAACTGTTGAGGTCCTTAAATACTCATTTAAGAAAAAAAAATTATTCACAGTGGTGACAAATAATGGTTTTCCAAGTTTCCCTATCTGTTGAATATAGCAGACCACTAAATTATGCTGGGGTGATTACACCAAAGCAAGCACCTCACATTATATTTGCTTCACTACTGATTGTAGGAGGAATGTTGTCTAGCATACTAGGTTTAACCTAGCATTTCAGCCAGGAGAAATACAGTGATGTGATAGAAATCACCTGATAACAAGCACACACTATCTGAGGGTACCAGCTATATTCAGCATCCCAACAGAGGTGCCAAGTGCCAGGCAATTTTTTATTTTAACACATGTAAGCTGGAGGGTCTTTGTGCTTTGAAGTTATTAACAAATTTATCACTTTAACTTACAACCTCTAGAACTGGTCAGAAATTTTCAGAGGTGCTTTTTTTTTCCTTCTGCTTTGGAAAATGGCCTTTGCTGAGTAGTCATCTACAAGCTAAAGCCACAAGCAAAACTTCACAGAAGCGAATGGAAAGAACAATCAGGATGATAGGCCCATGATGGTGCCAGTGGAAGGCAAGTTTCAGCTCCCCTTTACATAATTTGGGAATCTGATTCCCTGTTGGTTTACTTTAATGAGGATGTGAATCATCTGAACAGCAGTTTACCCTGAAATGAAATAGCTAAAAAAGCTTGTGTCCTTTGAACGTTCAAATTTTCATGCTAAAATCCCCACCACTGGCAAGTTGAGACTTTCTGGATGGGGCTTAAGGTGTACAGATATAGTCATAATAAGATGAACAGAAACCAGTATAAATGAGAGCCAGGAATAAATACTGTGAATAAGAAGAAGGTTTTAGGAAGAAAGAAATAGGACAAATTTGTAAACATGAACATGACGTAGCATTGAATCTAAACACTTAGAAGTCTCATGTTAATGAAGCATAAATGGGGATTCTCAGGGCACTGAGCCAGTTCCTGAGATATATTTTCCACAAGCAATAGTGAAGAAGATAATTGGAAAATGGTTGAGAATTTAAATTTCCATAAAAATCATGAGAACACCCTCACCCAGTGCAAAACTGTAAGAATCCCTGTTAAAGACATTTTGACTACCTTAGAGTCTTTTAAAGGGAACATAAAAGTTGTCCTACTTAAGAGTTCATCTTACCTTGATTATCACTCTGTTCAGCATGCTTTGCAAGATATTTATGACTATATAGAAAAGAGTATAAATACAGTCCTCAGGTAAACCTTGTTTGGGGGAAATAAGAATATTTTGAAAAACATTTATTTCAGTAGTTCTGCTGCCTATATTAGAAAGAAATTAATAGCGGCACTTATTAATTAAAATATGTCAGCTTACAGAGCATACTTGGGTATCAGTTCAGGTTTTTTTGGGGCAGTGTCTCACATATAATGTCCATATATGCACATACACATGTATATGTGTACATGTACAAAAGTAGTTCTTATCTTCTGACTAATTAAGTAATCACAAAAGCAATAGTTTGTCTTCTTGAATTTCACAGAGAAAATTTTAATTAAGAACAAATGATGAAATTACAGGTTTGGATAAGGGCAATGAAAGGCCTCACTCTTGAGTTTTGCCACATATTTTAGACTAGTGCTCTGAATCTTTTTCCTTTCTAGATATAAAACTATTTGTTCCTACTTTCCTAAAAGCAATCTAATGTGATCTATATGCAGTCTATTGATCTATAGTCTATGCATTTTTTTGTAGAGTTCTGATAAGGTAAAGGCAAAAAGTGCTGCCCCTTTAAAATCTAATATATAAAAAATGATCCTGTACAAAATATCATTTTCTTTTTTATTCCTGTTTAAATTGTGACCACCTATTGCAGATAGACCCTGCTCCCTTGCTAAGCACTGTCTCAGTTACCTTGGGCCTTAAGGTGATGAATTACCTGCAAATTACTTGTCCCTGACTGCTGCATACCAGCAGCCTGATCCAAACCTTACTAAAGTCAATGCAAAGAATCTCATTGACTTTGGCAGGATTTTGAATCAGGCTCCAAACACAGAGAAAATCACAGCAGCAGCAGTGCTAAACAGGCTAGTGACATTGAAAAGCATCTCACACAAACATCTTCAGCACTCTCCCACATCTAATACATTGCCTTTTTTTTTTTTTTTTGCAAGCTGATTAACACAATGCAATTTCCAACACCAGCGTGCTACCCTGCCTGCTGTAAAACCTTCAACTTCACATGCCAAGACAGGACAGCTTAAAAAAAGAAACATAACCCTGCAAACAGCGGCAAAGAAAACAGCAGGGGGGGGACGACGGTAAAGGCTGAGAATGCCTGCGTATGGAAAAGGAAAAGGGAAAAGAGACTGGAGTTGTAATCCCAGGAAAGAACGAGGAGCAGCCCTGTCCCACAAATATAAAGGGAAGGAGGAGGAGGTTGTTAGTGGGAGATAATGGGGGAGGGTCATCGCATGCCCCGTTTTGTTGCTGAATGTTAGATCAAACTCTGTAGCTTACCTTTGTAAACACAAAACCAAAATACCAACCCAAATTGTGACTCGGTTGTGCTATGTGATCAATATCATCCCGATGGCAGGATTTTCCTCCACTTAGTGAAGCTGCTCCAAGCCCTGGAGTGGATTATTTTTAGGCTGGTGATGGGAAGATCAGCTGCTGCCTCCTATCGAGTTTCCAAAGTGCATAAACTCTTCTTGTCTTTCTCATATGCTGAAGGGGGCAGGAAACTAGGATGAGACAGGCAAGCAAAACTCACCAATTTTTCGCCTCCAGAAGCTACAGTCCCCTGGGATTTCTTCTGATTGCTTTTATTTTCATTTTTTTACTCACTGGAGTAGTAAGATTCCAAAAAGCTGCATTACAACACATGGACTATTAGCACGTGACTATTCCCAAGTAATTGATTTAGACAAGGTAGTCTAACTTTTGGCAGGCTTGCAGAGATTCAGCTTTTGACTTCTTTTGAAATAATCTTGGATAATTAGAATCTGACAACTTCATTTTGCATGTCCTCCATCATCCTGAGCAGAAGAGAAAAAGAAGCCTACTCAGATATTTTACTTTACCCTAGATCCCTCCAGACTCTTCTGCTTAAAACACAAATACCACTTTTTGATCACACAGATCTGCTTCCTTCGAAACACATTTTTTAAAAAATGCAATAAGATACAAACCAAATCTGATGCTCATACCAGGCATAGAGTTTTCAATAGAATAGCCCTTATTTACAAGGGATAACATTTTTTGGCTGCAAACCCAGCAGAGTTGTTCAGTCCTTAGGCACCAGAGCTGGAGGCCTGTGGGACAGAATTTGCTTAGAGCTTGCAGAATCCCGAGGTTGCAACTAGATCACTAGAGAGCAAATGGTTTCCAATGGATTAAGGTCAAAGATGTTTTCATGCCACAAAAGGGATTACAGTGAGCTCTGAGCTGAGAATGTAGTTGGATGACTGAGGCCAAACACTGGCAGGACTTACCAAAACCTTGGCAAACTCAGCTTGATCCTTCTCTGATGTTTCTTACCTGATGACTGTAGAGATAAGAAAGCAGAAACCTCAGATCTAGAGAAAATTAATGCTTTTTGTTATCTCCTATTGACTTGAAACAACAGAGCATTACACTGATACAATTCTCAGCAGTCCTCCCCAGCACTCGGAATCTTTTATTGCATTCACTTTATTTCTCTATTTTTTGCTTCCCTTTCATGTATTAAAGTATAGTGCTTTAGAAAAAAGATCGTGGATTGAAAGCTTCTGAGCTCTGCTATATGTTTCATTAGAGAAGATACAAAATAAAATCTTTAATCCTTATAATCATCATCTAAAATATTGCTGTCACATGATATTTCTGAGAAAACATAATTTCAGACAGAAGTGAGCACAATTTTCTTTACTAAAACAGGCAAATTTGCTTCAGTGTCATTCTGCTCTGTCATTTCTACCAAATTATGTAAACAGGATGGAAAAAGAAGAAAAACACCCCCTCCCCCCCAAAAAAAAAAAAAGAAGGTAAACTGAGCGTGGAAGCGACGAGAATGTTTCAGTTTGCTGTTTCTACACGATGTGCTTTCATTCCTCTACATGACAAGCTGACCTGTTTTGAAATTCATTTGCAAAAGGATTAAACAAAAAAACCTCAATCTCAGAACGTGTTCTGCTCTGACCTGTAACATTAATCTTTTTTTTTTATCTGTCTTTTTCAATGTGCCAGAGAAAACAAAACAACAGCAAACCCAACCAAACCCCACAACAACAATGCAATAACGGGAATTCAGACTGTTACAGGGTATATTTGGACCTGTGAGTGAATGCTAAAGCCCTCAAGTCCCAGGTATGTACGACACGCTTCTCACACCGCTGAGCCTGCCGGGACCAGCGCTCTGCCACCGAACCCTCCTGCAGCCGGTGCTACCGCTGCGTGACATTGTGGTGACAGCGGTGCGGAACCAAACCGGGGTCAGGCAGCGGCGGGGAATGCGCTACCGTCCCCCCCCCTCCCCGGCCCTGGCCCCGGCACTCACCCGCGGCGGCGGGGCGGGGAGGCCGTCCCCCCGGGGCTGGGGGAGTGTGCGGACGTGACCATGCTGGATGAGCAGCTTCGAGACAGAAGCTGCTTTACCTGATGGACTGCGGGGGGGGGGGGGGGGGAG
>JASSUY010010776.1:0-58906 GCA_032466535.1 Forpus xanthops
TTTGCTCATATTCTACTTGCTATAATTAATAAATTCTAATCGAATTCTAGTCCGTTGTGGTCTCAATTTATAACAAAAGCGAGCGGCAATTTAGTTTCTCTTGCTCAATATTGATTGTTTACCCTTTGGGTACAACAATCCAGTGAATTTATTTCCCCCTCTTACCTTACACACAGGGCATCACATCACTGAGCCTCCTCCGAACTCTGCCATTAGAGCTTCCTTAACAAAGCAGCAGGGCTACAGCATAAGGGACTAATTAGAATAGACAATTCCAGTCTCCAGGCTCACCACGGGCCTCCCATGAAGTGAGGCTTGGGCATGCCTGCAGGGTGGTATCCCACCTCTCAGACCTCTGCCACTGCTCTGAGTCCAGAGAAAATAAACTACATGGCTGAAATCCCAACTTCCCGGGATTATTCAGAGGGAGATCACAACAAACCCCTCTTCAGAGATGAGATGAGAGTTCAGTGCCTTTTCCACAAGCTAACTTGGTAGCTGTAGCCAGGATCTGGAAGGACCAGCCACCCCAAGCTTTCAGCCAGATGCTCCCTGCAGCATCCAGAGTGACTCTGAGGTTTTGCCCTGACCAGGGCAGTTACTCCAGCATAAGCAGCAGCAAAATCAGATCCACTGTTAAAGACCATTGTTCTTAGTGCTGTCGCCGGAGCCCAGCACCAGGGATTAACCCAGCACTGGTCAACAGGAGCACAGACCAAGCAGGATAGGCACATGGGATGCAACTTTAGGCAACAGAAAACAATTAGGACTTGCCATGGGGCATGAAGTGAGGGTGCAATACCCACCATGGGACACACTACTTATAGCATGTCATATAGTGAGATACAGGTCAATAAAACATGACACAATACGAACATTAATTATATGTTAATTAGGAATAGAAACACTGTCATCTCTATAACATAGCTCTATAAAGCATACATAGTCTTCTCCCCTAAGCTCGTATACTGTAGGGTATGAAAGAGCACTTCATTATCACAGCACTGACTGAGAACATTTAGACTCTTCTGCACTTTTGACTTATAATCCATGTCCTTTTGGGGTTTTACTGAGGACAAGACAGCCTGGAGTTCCCCAGCCCACTTCATACACCGAAACATGCTGCAGCTGCACGCTAAGGACAGCTTGGTATGGTGGGGGTATGTATACATACATGCAACAACACCACAGACATCCCTCTTACTACTTGAAAGTGAACAGGCTTCCCCCAGCTAAGAGGTCGGTACAGAAAGATCACATGCAGTTCTACAATCCTGGTGTCCAAGGGGATCAGCTCCAGTGACTTCTGTGTCCATAATGGGGCAGGCAGGGTCTCATGGGTCTGAATAAATAGCTACATATAAGCCCTTGCACTGTTATTTTACATATACAGTGTATATGTAAAACACATAAAATAATATATGAAATTATATTTGCATCTATAAAACATATATAATAATACATATATTAAAGTGTGAATACACATAAATACACAAGAGATTATAGACACACATGTATAAAAGGAATAAAAAAATACACCTAAAAATGTATTTGTATAAAAGGAAAAAAGTTCCGGGAAAGCCATGTGCTTCTTTGTATCCCACATCACAAATTAAACAGTGAAATTACCCTTAGATTTAGAGAAAATAATTGAAATATTTAGCTAACAGAAGACCAAAGAGGCCTACAAAAAATTCCCACTCCTCTGATACCTTGGGTAGTTAATTAAGACTATAAACGTGGTGACTTGAATAAAGGCAGTGTCAGTTAATGTAATTATAGAATGACATAGATTCATTATCTTGCACTGTCCCCAGGAGCACATCTGCAGGCAGCAGATGCCGGGAACAGCAGAGGTTCACGCTGGATATCTGAGCACATCTCCATGGATTGCACATCTATTTGCGAGTTAAAACATCATCAAGCACCAAAATCACTGCAAAACATGCCTCTGGGCTATCAGACAGGTAACGAAAAGGTTGTAGAGCTCCAGCTCACAATTAAAAAGCCTCCTGAAGACCTTCAAGAAGAAAAGCAACATTGCATTTATTTCTTAAGGCTTGGCATTTCCAGAAGTACTTTATTTTTCAAATGCAGGGGAAGAAAAGTTTCTTTTTTTGTCTTAAATACAAGCCATTGTGTACAGCATTTCTGATAGCAGTGCACAGCGGTTTGCTCTCCGTGGCAGATCTTCCCTTGGTTTAGAGAAAAATAAATCACGTAATTTAACAGTCCAAAGAGAACCTGCTTGTGCTCTGCAGTTGATTAAGAATATGTGCACACACTACTGTGCTCTGTCAACCAAGAAACAGAGGTACAACATAAAATACATAATGCATTTTAAAAGTTACCTGATGTTCACAGCATCGTTTTATTGGCCTAGAGTTCTTCATTGACTGAAGGAGCCAGGGAGGGGGGAAAAGTTAAGAAGCGTGTTTAACACAACAGGTATAATCTGACTACAAAAGACTTTATAAAAGGTAAGGGGAAAAAAAAAACCAAAACAAAAAAACCCATTCATGTCACTCATCCTTGTGTTGAAGCTGTGTATTTTGTGTCAGCACCAAATCTAGCACCATATTCTGCGCAATAGCAATGCTTGTTACATCTCACACACAAATGAGCAAAATACAAAAGGTTTTACCATAAAAATGAAGATATTTATTCAAGAAGTACAAATTTGATGGTACCAGCCATCTTTGAAAGCCATTACCATGAGGCAGAGAGGACACAAACCAAAGTCTCTTGCTCAGAGCATATGAAAGTGTCTTACATGTTGTCGGCTAACACAGTCATTTCAATCATTGCTCCAAAGCCACCTCCACTTTTTCAACATTCCCTGGACTTGAGAGGCACAAATAGGGTTTCTAATAAAAGACCAGTTAGTTATTTTAATAAAGCCATCAGTTAAAATTTATGTGGTTTTAAATTTCCTTAAACTGCCTCCAGCCTTTCGCTGGATTCAAATTTCCTACAGGAAAAATGGGACTTGGGAACGAGCAGGTGCAGAATTTTTGGAGCTCGAGATAAACTAGAAGTTTTAAGGCAGGAGTCAGGATTTTAAGTTCTCTATTTGCCCCATGGCTCTGATCAAATGCTCTTTGTCTGTAAATACACAAATACAGTTTACCGCGTAAATACCCAACAAGCGGTCCTGCTTGGAGGGCAGGAACATCTTTTTTCATGGTGAGTCCAGTGGACACATTTCTTAGAAGTCTCCAAGTCCACATAAGAAGCCTGCTGGTTAGAACATCTCATCTTCCAACTAGTTGACTTTTGTAGGCTCAGTGGCATGGACCTCCCCTGGAAGGAGAGCTATAGCTCCATCTCCTATGAACAAGAGCAACACCCCCACAGCTACAAGAGTATCTAAGCAGATGAAATACAGAAGAGGAGAGCCATTTGCAGAACAGAGCAATCAAAAACACTTGATGAAAGGGGAAGTCTTAAAGCAGGCAGACTTGTATATACAGTCATTAACTAACAGAAGTGTTCGTAGCTGCAGATGTAATAGCAGGACATTCATCTTCTTTGGGAGAAGACAGAAGCACGGTTGTTGGGAAGTGTAACTCCAAGGCTTCCTAGATCAGTTCACTTGCAAGGCAGACCACAAACATCTTAGTGGGTTTGAAGCAGATTTCTTCTCAGGGAGCTCATCCCCCCCACCCAAAGCAAGTCTGTTCAAACACCTTTCTCCAATAGCTCTACATCCTGCTCCAGGAGAGCATAAGATGTTCAAGAGCTGCCAGTCATCATCCAGGAGGGAGCTGGAATTACAGGGGAACTGGTGAAGGGCAAAGGAGAAGCCCCTTTCTGTAACAGACTACTGACATTTCAATGTAACAGGAGCTGAGCAGCGCAGTGAAAAAGCCAACAGATTTTTTAATGTAAACATTCTCTGCATAAGGTGCAGGGTCTTGGATGTCTGTACAGTGACATAGAAAAGAGTTTGTAAAGTAGACATCAAGAGTCAGAAATGTAGCTACCACTTTTGTTTCTGAAGAAGATAGAAATGGAGAAACGTACAGCATTCAGTCCATCAACACACAGCAAAAATGCTTTCAAAAATCCATGGCTAAAAGCATCCCACCATTGTAACAAAGATATTTTTTTAATAGTTTTTAAAAGATTTTTACATTATTTATTAACAATGGATATATATGCAGAAGCATGTCATACTATAGCAATATCTTATCAATCAGCCATCTGCTTTACCAAAGGTTATGGATATTGCCATGTGTTGCCTTGTTGCTCCAATGAACCCCTGGTTCTCTCCTCCCCAAAGCCACTTAAGAAGTTTATATGGAAGGCAAAGAGGAGCTGGTTTTTGTTTGGTTGCTCCTGGGGTAATGTTTGTTGTGGTTGTTGTTACTACTTTCAGCATTGGGGTGTCTATCAGAAAACTCAACTTACTACACTGGTGACTCACATCATTTAGTTTTCAAAAATACTTCCCAGATGCAGAGAAGCAAAGGCTTTCTGAAAACTAAAACACTTCTTGCAGCACAGCTATTTCAAGCTGCGTTTTCTGCACCAATAAATTGAGGGGCACAAAGGGCCAAGGTGAAACCTTAGGGAGCTGGTTGCTCTGAAGAAGCAGCTGTCACTTCACTGTGGAAGATGACTGTGAACATCTTTCTGCAGTGCACCAAGCAATGGATCTACAGCATCTGGGGCTTTCTTGGAGCTCCCTCACCCTAGCAGACTGCAAGATTTTGTGCCTTTCTGCCCTTCAAGCTGTTGAGGAGTGGGGACTTTCACCGTGTTATTACTTCTGGGTCAGGCAGGCGCAACAATAAGGAGTATAAAAATCTGAATCACGTCAAACAGATGTGATTATTGTCACTAACATGGTAAAAAAATGTTATCTACTGGCAACAGTTCATAGCCAGAGCTAATCAGGAATGACACAAAGGGCTGATGGGCCTAATAAAAAAAATAATCCTATTACTCCTCACTTGTCTGTAACTTGGCATTGCAGTTCATGGCTGTGTGTTGAAAAACCTGTTGTGTTGCTTCAGTTATGCCCAAGACACCCCATGGTGCTGGCAGCACACCAACTGGCAGGCCAAAAGGCAGCCCTCGCCATGCTGCCAGCAGCATTGAGCCCCAGCTCAACACACGCTCTCCCTGCAAAAGAAAGATGGATCAGCATGCTTCTACCCATCCTTGCTGTGAGCAGCATCCATCACGCAGACCAGCACCAGTCCTCCTCACAGGGCTGCCAGCTCAGTAGCAGTTTAACATTTGGTTAGTGTCACCCCAGCCTTGCCTACTCCACCGGTCCATTAAATGAGACACCTCTTCCTCCTTCCCTTCCTCCTCCAGGCATGTGGGGAGCTCCACTCTGCCTCAGGAACCCACTTGAGTCCCAGGGGACCCCCAGCCCAATCCCCTGCAGTGGCATTTATAGCCAAGACCATCTTGTAGGACAAAGACAATGCATTTCAGAGATGGAAATCACTGTTCTCTCGAGGGAAATTGCAACCTCTAGTTAGATACATGGGATAAGTTACTCAGCATGCTGTATGCCCGTATGCCTTCATTACCAATATTTTTTAAGTATATGTTTTGTAATTTAGAATTCTTTCCTAATACAAATCCTGTAAAATTTGTTTCCTGTCTCCAGCAGGGCACGTGCTCACCTGTCAATTTGTACAGAAGAGGATGAAAAGTCTTCACTTTCAATTATGAAAGTATTTTATCACTGAATTTTTCCAGTTATGTGGTGGACAGGAGGGGGAGAGAAGGGGCTGTTAGAGAAAAGAGTATTTTAACGAACCAATCCTCTGTTCTATTCAAAGCTCACTCACAATTTGGCCTTCAGCTCACCTTGCTGCCCAATATAAAAGCAATTAATATAAAACATGTTCATCTGTAACGGCATAATAAAACTGAACCTTTTCCAACTCAGAGTGGGGTGAGGGAAAGGAGGAGCTCTCCCTGACCCTACACACTGTAATCTCAAACCCAGTACACAATTATATGAATGAAAATAGAAAGAGAAAAATAATCAACAAAATGTATCCTTAAAAAAAAAAAAAGAAAAAAGGAAAATCATTGCATGGATTGTACTGTTCACAGTTACAGAACTGTTACCCTGGTTTGCTCCTCCTTTATCACAATCTCCCCCTTCCAGAAGGGACTGCAGAGAAAGGACATCATAAAGACCATTTACACAGAGATTTAATTTATGCCTCACGGACAAGCAGGTTCTTTCTGGCATGAAACCATCTTTTGCCCAGCAAAAATCCAAGAGAGTTTGGGGTTTATAGACCAAGTACTTTTTTCCCCTGTGGAATGCAAAAGATCTTGGTGGCAAAACCACAGTCTAGGAAATCAGATTTGTCTTAAAAGGAACCTTCTACAATAAAAAACTTTGTTACAGATTAGCATTTATCAGCTTTTGAGTTAATCTTTTAGAAGAAAAAAAAAAGAAAACCAAGTCACTTTGCTGTTTACAAGAACAGGGAACTAACTTTCCTTTAAACAGCTCTGCCACCGCACTTCAGTTATCCTGTACCAAACTGGGTTCTAAAGGAGCTGTCAGAATATCACAGGCTTAGTACAACACCGGGAGCAACAAGAATGCTCTACTTATTTGGGGTAGGGCTGGAGATGCATATCACATGTGGATCTGTTTTCTAACCATCAGTGTAAATTCTGCACCTGCTTCCACCTGCTGGGAGAGCCTTGTGATACTGTACAAGTGACCACTCATCACTCTGGCTTTCTCCTGATGCTCATGGAGCAAGAACTCCCTTTGAGTCCCAGAAACTGAGTTCTAGGGAGTTAATGAAGAAGCAAAAGTAACAAGTTTAAAATGTAACCCACCAGTTTCACTAGTAGACAAGAAAGAGCTGGGACAACTGTAGCTTCAGACCACTGATTCAGAGAGGGAAAACAGAAACCCACAAAAACATGCTATTCACACCTGAATAGCATAGCTGACTTTGAAAGAAGTTATTTCAAATCTGGCTGAAAGAAAACCAAAAAACCCAAGAAAACTAGAAATTGTGTTTAACAGGTTTGATCTCAACCAAAGGCATTACCAGACAGGGGTGCAGAACAGCCAAAGGAACACAGAGAGTATCTTTGATAGAACAAGCAGCTGGATCTCTCACCCTCAAATATGCTCTGATTCAGATTTTTGAGACTACAAAAGGATTTGTCATTTACGGAGAGAGAGCTCCTCTTACATTCTGAAGGGAAAGCACTGGCTATAAAACACCACTGCCATGCTCAGGGCCGCACGTGCGTGCTGGTGAGGATAGCTCCAGTGGTCCTGGCTAGAGAGTCACCTGGGCTAGAAGACTGCTGCTGCAAAGGACACTCACACAAAAAGCTGAAAAACACATGCTGTCATGTCCTCCTCACCATCTTCCAGGCTTTGTGACCTCTCTGAGCTGAGCAGGAGAACTTGCAATCCATCACATATTGGTACAACTGCACTTTAACCTCGACCTATTACACTGCCATTTGACAAAGGTGATGCACCTAACACTTTAGCACAGACCAGCACATCACTCCCTTCAGCTAGCCTGGTCACAGCTTGTTTTAATGATCCAAGTGATACACAGGAATTCAACAGGCACAGGCTCAGGTGTCCATGAGCCAGTAAACTTCAGGCTAAGTCAGTCTGGTAGCAAGTAAGTTTACAGTACAGTACATGAGAGTATACACTGACTAAGTTATTGCCTAAGGCTCCGGTGGGCTGTCTTCCCAGCTCAGGAGCCAACAATGGCACAGGACTAGGTTGCCACCTTGGAATGTACAATTGCTTGGTCTGAGCATCACCAGAAACCTGAGCCCCCAGCCCAGCTCCACTGCCCAGGGCTGGCTGTGCCTTGGCAGGGCCTGGGGAAAGCCCATGAGCTAGGTCAAACCAGAAAGGATACCTGATAACAGGCAGCACAGGACCTACCCAGAGCAGCTGAGATTCTTGCATGAACTGTATGTGGTGCTGATATGAAACTGATGAAGGTTTTGCTTTGATTTTTAAATAAAAGTGCTGTTGCTCTGGTTCCATGGATCAGGACACCACTTACAGTTTGAAGAATCCTTACATATTTGTATTGTTTAAGTGAACAACAATCTCCCTCCCACTTTGTATCTCCTCTCTCTTCCCTTTCCCTTCCTGCTCTTTTCTTCGCTCTTGCCCTGTGCTGCTTGCTGTTGTATTAAATATGAGATCAGGCAAACCCCGAAGGCCAGTTTACATTTTCATGTTTTGTTTTTGCAGCTCTCCATCACAGATGGAATTTTTGCTGGTCATTTCTTGGAACTAAGCCATTAGCAGGACAAATCAGAAGAAGAGAGGGCAGTGAAAACAAACCCCATGACAGAGATGGAGGCTACAATAATCAAGAAACAAGAAACAGAAATCAGTTTTCCACCGGGGTGGGATTTGCTAAGGGCTGGCTCACAATAACTTGCACCACGTAGTCCTTTGGGATTTTCAGCTCCTCCAGTTTCATTTTGTCTGCCAGTGGCCTGCCTGAGAAGAACCAGCGCTGGCTTCCGGGCTCCACTCCCTCCACTGCATGCAGCCGCCTCTTCATGTGGTACACCGTGTCCATGCTGCGGACCATGAGTTTGAGGTCTTTGCCTGTGGACAGGCGCAAACGGAGCTGGCATTCGTGTCCTGAGTTGGGTGGGGGATCAGGAATATCCAGAGTCTCCAGATCACCCTTCTCCTCTATCATGTTGATAGGTGGGGCGAGGCAGTAGACAGGAAGCTGGTACCGGTTGCCCAGTTCATCATAACACTCTGTAAGAGCACCTTTAGGAGATAAGAGGGGGGGGGGGAAATGAGTATGAATGCATTTCACATTTAACATTGGAGTAGTCATGCTTGGAAACATTTGCCCTACTGTTGAACCACCCGAGTGAAGAGATCTGAATTTCAGGCTTTAAAGGATTGACAGAAAAATCTTAACTTTTCATTAAAAATTGCTTCATCTTGCTTCCTTATAGAAACTTGGGGTTAAGCTAAAAGCATGTCCCCAATAAACCAAGATAAACTTCAAAAGCAGCAGGAAGAGATGAGAGAAGATGATGTTCTCCTCATATGACCTTTAAAAGAGGAATACTTCTCTGGGAGCACAGCCTGAGGTTCAGGGCACACATGTACCCATAAAATGCTACTTGGATGAATTACATGATCCCAAACCCAAGCTCTGAATAGGCAAAATGGCAAATACCAAAGGCAAGAGACCACTGTGAATGAAAGGTTTTGTAACTTCTCAAGCATTCAAAACTTGCTGAAATGGTTTCATACAGGACCCACGTTTTAGTGAGCACTGCCAGAACAAACATGACCACCCAAGTCAGACAACTCTGCGGCTCAGTTTGGAGCACGGTGTCACCACCACAGCAACAACACCCAGCCATACTTTATTAGTTGCACAGCATCTGTAACTCCCATATTCAAAGCCCTGAAGTTTCAAAAGTTATTTGTATTTCCCCAGACTCCTGAGAACTCGCTTGGGATAATCTGGGTGTTTCTGTTAGAGGCAACTGACCAGTGGTGTGCTGCCTTCAACGGCATTCCTTCTTACTGAAAGGGTACAACACACACAAACAGCTCAAGAATTATAGCACCTACTGAAGTAACAAATGCAAGATGACTTTTTCCCAGTATGAGGCACACTTTATAAAGAAATTTATAACCTATATAGATAGATATGCCCTTCAAAAACAGCAGCACATTTTTCATGTTTCAAGGGTTACAGAAGGCTGAAAGCAAAGCCCTGCTGCAGACAGCACAACTCACCTCTCGCAGCAAGACAGGAAATAGAGATGCTGTGAAAGCTGCATCCTAAATCACAGCAGAAATCCCTTCTCACTGTGGTTAACCTCCCCCCCCCATATTCAATCCTCCAAGCAAACACTTCTCCCCTGCTTTGAATTTACCTGCTAGAACAAACTTCACGGTTTTGCCCCTAGAGGGGGCACATTCCCTTGCAAGATTACCCATCCTTTTGTAGTCAGAAACGTTTGAAGAGGAGCCAAGTCCTTCAGCTACAGAATATGTAAAGAACTCTTTGACTCGGCAGTTCTGCACACAACAGCCAACTGCTCCTTGTTAGAAACTAAGGGTGGTTCTTTGAGTTGGAGGTTTTTCATGCTGATAGGGAGCTCTCTTAAACTTGCCTGTCTGATCAGCGCAATTACTGCCATATAAAATTCTAACTCGGGGATGTACTGCTGTCACTCAGCCCACTGTGACAGCAGCATCTTGTGCTGCATCTTTCTTTTAGACAGAAGCACCCTTTTTTCAAGGATAAACTGTGTGGATGAAAACACACAGAGGAAATCTTTGGCTAAGAGATCAATGTTTTAGGTGCAGCTGCTTTTGGAGCCTTTTCTGTTTGCACAGGTAGCACCAAGGCAGCTAAGCCCTGAGATTTAGTGAGAAAACAAAAGAAGAAATCCAGAAAAAATACAGTTATACCACTCACTGCAGTCCTGTATCATCTGTGAATTTTAGAGCAAATCAGCTTTTATCACAACTGTATTGGATTTATACCTTCCATGGTACTTTGTTATACAGACTAAAGCCTGAAGTTTCCATACTTCAGTTTTACCTTACAATGTTAATTTCATCCTGTACGCATGATCTATTTAGTAAATGTCACAGTACTAGATTCTGGATCACATTCATAGAAACAAATAGATGTTTATTGGTAAAGAAACATCCAAACTTCAACAGCCTTTACATTCAGCCAAAAAACTGAACTTGCATCTTTCTTCAAAAGACACGTATCTTAAAAGAATGCTCCTACTTTAGAATAGTGTATCAAAGGGTTAATTTCAGATACTGTGGGGTAAGCTTGCTAAGGAATTTCTTCATCATTTACATCCTTACCCAGCTGAACTAACATCAAGGTCAAAGCATATGCTATAAACACCACATTGCTTATTCGTAATCAGATAAGCAATATTTAAAATATCCTCTGAAACAGCAGCTAACTTGGAGGTCTGTCTTAAAAAACAAAAAGAAGAACCATTTGCCAATAAAAACTGCATAGTCCCATCCCAGGCTGACAAACAGTTTACAGCAAACTGTTAATGTGACAACATGATACCATAAACCTCACCAGTAAGCCCATTCTTCCACTCATACTGGTAAAAACACTCTGAAGACTCTCAAGTCCTTTTGCCTACCATCCAATGGCTTTCAAGATTGGATATGCTGATCAAAATACAGAAGACTACTATTGCGAGCAGAAGAGACTCTACAACGCACCATCTCCTTACTAGCACCCTGTGCTTGTTGAAGGCCAAGCTGGAGCCCCGAGGAGGAGGAGAGATGTTGGACCTCGCCTCCTAAAAGATACAGAGCTGTGCACACACAGTGCAGTCCTCTTCAGCCTGCTTAATTCCCACTGGGCTTTCTGAGGCTTCAGTTAAGTGATCCCTGGAGACGGTGAGGCTCTGATACAACCTTCAAGATGTTGTAAACTGCAACAAACTTAAGAGCAGAATGTGAAGAGTTGTATCATGTCGGTTCGAGTTCAAAAGCAAAATGATGGCTGTATGTGTTCACCAGAAGGTACAGTGAGCATGGAGCTATTTTAAGTGATGAGGCAAACACAAGTTATCAGAAAGGAAGAGAGAAAGTGGTTGAATTACCCACAGCCACCACAGCAAGGCCTATCTCACCAGCCAGATGGCAGCTCTTCACCGAGGCATTCACTGCAGCATCCCTTACAGAGCACAAAGCACGCAGGAAATTAAACATCCGAACTACAAACCCCTTTGTAATTTTGCTGCTATAATTGAAAACCATGTTTCTGGTCCTTCCTGTGAGATACATCAGCTTGGGTCACACAAGTTATTTAACAGGAAGGGCACTAAAAGAATGTCAAGCTTTTATGAGAAAACAGAAAAAGAGAAAGATTATTATTATTTTTCCTTATAGGTTTCCCCGTTACTTAGGCAACCAGGGTCCTCACCAGCCACTTACAGCATAGGAAAGATGCAGCCTCCCTTAAGCCAGAGGAGGAAAAAGCAATGCAAACAGAGGTTTGGCAGCTCAGTCAGGCTAGAAAGAAACCACGTAAAAGGGGCAGATTTCAAGAACAAAGCAGCAGAGAGGATGGGTGGCTGGCATGCAGGTCTAGGTGGAGGATTCTGTATTGGAAGTGAAAAATCAAGATGTTATAAAAGGATTTTACAGTTATATTGAGGAGAGACAAATTAAGCTTAAAAATAGCTTAATATATTCTTTGTATATTTAAATACTCCTCTAGATGTTAACATGACTTTAATAAACTTGGATATGGAACATCCTAGTAGCATCACAAAGAACTGCCTTTAAGGAAAGCCAATGACACAACCAACCAACCCACCAAACCCAAACCCTAATCCTCTCCAACCTTTCAGCATTCATAATTAAGGTGACATGGCAAGGTGCTTTGAGGATTTCACTGACCATTTTCGGGATAATTCACATTGTCCTGAAAATTCCCCAGTTAAAGACTTACACTGTCAACCAAACTCAAGCCATTTGGTACAAGTGACTGAAACACAGTTATGAAGTTAATTTTACATGCTTGAAAGAAGTCGAACAGAAGATACAATGCTAGAATCATAGCAGATGGGATTATTTTAATATTTCAAAAGTAATATCAGCTTGGAGACTGAGGAATTCTGGAAGGAGCTGCAAGGCAGAGCTTGTTGGTTGTTATCCACGTAGAAAAAAGCCTGGAGTTTTGGGCAGAAAAATAAACAGATGTGATCATCAAGCATTGGAACTGGAACATTTTGAAATTAATTGCCTTGCAGGCCATAAAAACTTTCTTCTACTTAGATTATAAGGATGGTGATATTTCTCTGGATTGGTAAAGGCAAACACTAAAAAAAGGACTGCTTCCACTGCTAAGCAGTTCAGAGTTTGGAACAGCAATTTAAATGACGTGAAGGTAAACTTGCAAAAATTACTGCAACAAGGCATGTATGACCATGCTCATCTGAAAATGTACAGAGTTTTAATGCATTTTAATGACATTCTGGCATTTCTTTAAAGCTGCATACCATTCTCTTTTTAGAAAAAGCAGCAAATTTATCTTTTCTGCCTTCTGTTTCTTTAAGATTTTGAACTGCTTTGAGGAGGATTACTCAGAAACACACAAATCCTAAGAACTGAGCAGATTTCATCTCTTCTTCCATTCCCTCAGACAGACTTGCTGCAGGAAGAGAAATTAAGATGACACAAAACAAAATCTAGCATTGCAGTGAGACTAGCTAATTTAAGGCATTTAAGTGTCTGTGTATAACACATTTGCCCAAGGAACAGCTGGTTCATTTGTTTTTTTACTGAAAAGCTTCATTTTAAACCCAAGCAGAGCCTGGATTGCTGAACAGACTGGCAGTAGTAGAGCTTTCACCTGTACACCATTGGTCTGAATCCAATATAGGTCTCTAATGCCTGAAACTCATTATCAACATCGGAAAACAAGTGGGTCTTCTTCTGGGTCCTACAGTACAGCAATTCCTAGAGAGCACTGACTGAGGCAGAAAAGCTGAACTATCTCTTAATCTTCATTAGTCACCAACTCTTGGTCACAGCTGGGAAACACAGGCTCTTAGAAGTAAAAAAAGACGAGTACTGACGTCAATGGCTTGCGAGAGTGGTGAAGGATGACTGCTCACTATGTGAACAGGATCAAGAGAAACAAGTGAAAACATGCAGTGGTTTGTTCCAGCTCACCTACAACCATCACAAACTGGAAGGAGTTAACAGGAAAAAAGAAAAGCTCTTTCACATTAAACCCTGTGTAACTTAATAATGACTGGAACAGCTTAATGCTACAGTTAACAACTGTAGCTCTCCCGTTTTCTGGAGGGCATCGTGTGGGAGTACTCGTGCAAGCCTGTGCCTTGCACCACGTACGAAGCACAATAAAGCAGCTATAATCATTAATGGTGTGGATGAAGTACTAGATAATAACCCACACATATCATCCCCTCCCATGCTTCTTCCACACTAAAATTCCACGGGCTATGCAAATTTAAACTACCATAAAGCTACTGTACAAAGCCTTTATAAAGGCAAATGCTTGTCTCCTAAGCCACAGCACAACTGCTTACACAACACAGTTCCGCTCTCATCTTCAGCCTCCCTTTGTTATAGAGAATTTACTCCAGCTCTTTAAAGAATGGGTTTTGTAGATAATGTGTGTTAAGCATTTCATAATTCTCATTTCAAATTCACTGAAAAACAGCTCTTCCATTATGGGAACATTATCGGTCTGGCTCAATTCCACAAAGGAGAGCTCCCAGAGCCAGCAGGAGATCCCAGAGCTTGAGGAACTGCTTGGAGAGCGGGTAACAGCTCCCTCCTGCTTGCAGCAACTGACACAAGAGAACCAGGAATTGTTCTTGGTGCATGACAACAAGGGAAAGGAGGAGAAAAGATATCCTGCCTCTGTAATGCTCTCACCCTGTTCTTTGGCAGAAGAACTACCTTGTAACTGGTTCACTGAATCAGCCATTGCACGACTCATGCTCATCTCCATGCTTGGATGCTCTTTAGAGAACCCGGCTCACCCGGGCTCCAAGATCACTGATAAAATAACACACATTCAGCTGCCTGGAAAGGCTCTGCAAGGCAATAACCTGCGACATGCTTTCAGGAGAGTGCTGTACTACAGAGATTCTTGTGGTCCCTTCCAACCCACACAAACCTAACTAGCTGCTTTTGCTGCAATAATGTTTTAGAAAGCAAATCACAGTTGCAGTATCTAGCCAAAGATCCCCTGTGTATCTACGTCACCGAGCTTCAGACTAAGTACACCTCACTCTAGCGCTGGGTAGGCCTGTAAACCAAGCTGGCAATCTCACGAGTAAACCATTCTTAAACCAGTTTTGCAACTCATGCCTGCACACTAGCACAAGGAGGAAACCCCAAACCGCTACCATCAAATCAGCAGCAGTTGGTACCTACAGAAACCAGAGGTTTGCTGCCCTGCAGAGAGTAAAGCTTGCTTCTAAGATGGCACTGTCTGCACTCACACGCCAAAGAAACCCAGCAAGAAAGCAAGACAAGGGGTTTGAGCAGCTCCTTCTGCACTACTCTAAGAGGAGGGATGTGGTATCATTGCCCAGTCAGATGTGTGTCTTGTCCGTGTGTGGTAGCCAAAAGCCAATTTGTCTGCAACCATTGCTGTTTGTCCGAAACCTTTTGGTTTTGGGTTGGAGGGAGGAGGGGAAGAGAAGGAGAAAGGGGTGTTTATTTTGGGAAGAGGCTGGTGCAGAAATGCAAGGTACATCTCCAGGCACAGGGATCTGCTCCCTTTATCATAGGAGAGCAACAGTATCAGTTCATTAGCAGTAATTAACTAGGCTGAAGGTGAAAAATAATTAACAGTCTTCTGAAAGACAGGAATTTCTGCACTAAACAAGCAAGCCACTTCTCTTCAAATTTTAGCCCCAGTTAGCATGTGTTCATCCCTCTCCTCTTCCTGCTGTGTCGGAGTGGGGAGAGCAGGGCAGGGAGAGGAGAGGGAATAGCTGCGATGGGAGGACGGACAGCTTGGAACAGAGGAGCGACATCTGTGAAGGAGAATGCCTGTAGGAAAGAGGGCTCAGGGCACTGAACCAACTCCCTCAAAATTCCTATTAAAAATCCTCACTGATGCCAACAGCAGCAGTGACAATCCTGTCAAAAGAACTGGGATCTGCAACACCACCATGCTCGCCTGCCAGAGAAAGGGGGGAAGCCAGAGAAGAGGGGAAGTAGGAGAAGAGGGGAACTACACCAGAAACCTCAACATTTGAGTAAGACTAACTTACAGAACAGAGATAATTCTTCCTTGATAGTTTTACTAAAGCACAAATACCTACAGGCTATGCAATTCAGAGGCTTTTCATCTGCTCTGGTTGTGGCAGACAACTAAGACACCCATCCGGCTGGTACACACCCCTAATCCACAACGTGACTAAGGACTGCCAGCTACCGGACCAGGACTATGAATAACAACTATCAACTAAAATCAAGACAACAGTGAATTTTAACCACTACCATGAGTTCAGAGGCTGATTACCCAGTCACCAAGTCACCTTTTACAACAGTAAACAGATAGCTTAGCTTCCCCATCTCTTTCCTTGCAGACTTTTGCCATGATACGAACTCTAGAGCAGACCGATACATTGGCAAGTTGTTCTTTACTCAAATAAGGTTTGATAAAGTCATTTATGTATTAATGCTTGGTAGCTGTCATGTTAGCAAAACCATATGTACTGCCACTTCCACATTGCGCTGTAAAACTTGGATCTAATATTGCAAGAAGGTAACAGCTTCCAAGAAACATTACATCAGGGTTCAAAGATGACAAGTTGTTTTACTAATGAAGTATTCATGTACTATTCTGCTTTGCATGTCATTAAAATAGATGCTTGTCTAGACAGGCTTCTCAGATAAAAATAAAAAATCTGGTTGGTAAAAGAGTTTCTCTGTATTCTCTTTTCATTTACAAGTTTTTGCTTTCTTTGGAGGTTCACAAAGCTTTTCCTCTGCTCACCTAAACCAGACTTGTAAAGTCGTCTTCTGATGCGTAGGTCATGAATGTTTGACTGAGATGCTGCAGAAAGGCCATCAGAAAACATAGCATGCTGGTCCTTGAGGTACAAATGCTTTATTCTTTCACAAAACAAGAGAAGCTGACATTTGGACTGCAGAAGTTCTGTTAATCCTAAACCAGACCTCTGTATTTACAAAGACTCCACCATCCTATGAAAAGAAACATGCTTTGTGAGCACTGTTTTCGGCCTGAAAAGTCTTTGGACCTTTTACATAATAACGAATGCAAAACAACTATTCAGTCTTACTTTCTTAATATGACAAACCACTCTGCTATTTCAAGTTTCTTGTGGAAAACAAGTAACTGCTATGCTATTTGTATTGCACTTTAAGAGGATTTTCCTTTAGCTAAGATCAGCAGGACACTAGTGATCAACACTGTGGACCCCTACATCATTCAGAAAATACACCAGAGCCTGCTGCACTCATTTCCAAATAAGACAAAAGGCAAACATAACTTCACCTTTGCTTGAGACTAATCTCATTAAGCACAATCTGCTTGTCCTTAACTGCTTGTTCTACCTTGGACCATATCTTGTAACCACCTAAAGAAAAACCATGCCAGTGCACTCAACCTTTGAACCTGACCACCACAATGTCTGCTCTGGGCAGCAAAATACCCTTGAAGTGGATATGGATAGCAATTTGGCTTGTGGATGCATTCATGGACAAGGAGCAAGTGAGATATCCGACACGGCTGAGCCCCTCATTTACCGAACTGAGGTACTTTGAAGGACACCAACTCCTTTAGGAACACAAACCCTAGGGCAAAACACTCTGTCAATTACAGTGGCAAGCAATACCACCTCTGAAGATCACCTTTTCACAGAGAAGGCAGCACCTAGGGGGGCCCTCATTGGCTTAGACTGAAATTTTCAGTGAGGAGTATTTTAAACATTTCATATTTCTTTTTCTCATTTTACTAGAAGACAGCACGGGAGATGAAGCAGATATCCAGCTTCAGCGCCGTAAGGGGCCAACGATGGAGTAAATATCCACTCCTGAGAAGTATTTAATAAACTAGACATCATGTCTTGACCACTATCAGATACCCAAAGAATATTATTCATTCAAAACGAACATGCTACTGTCTGAAAGATCTGCAACACACAGATCAACAAGCAGTCTGCAGCTTCTTATATGAAGAATTTTAAACATTCTCTTGTCATCAGTCCAGGTTTATTTTGTGCATTTAATGGCCACCATGTAGAGTAATTCTTATGATTTATTTTGTAGTTGTTGTTCTTCCTTAAAGGAGTTATAGCTACACTTTCCTCGTCACATATGAACAGTTAAAAACCCAAAATGCAGGTCTGAAAAGAGTGTTACGCAGTCATTTTCACTGCACCCAAAAAGGCGCATTGAAACCAAAGACAGGAAGCAGACAGGCACATGCTACCAGAGGAAGAGACTTGAGAAGAGTCCAAGCAATTATGTTGATGAAACTCCCCAAAATATCTTTCACAAAACAAGAGCAGAAGTTAAAAATATTTAAGGAAAACAACTGTAGGATGTAGCCATAAGTGTGTTTTTACTTGAAGGGTTGCTAGTTTCTAACCTGCACTTAGATATAGAAATGTTTAAGAGAGCCACAATTGCTTTGCATCCTGGTGATTTGATTCAACGCTCCCTTTGAAGAAAACATGGAAATCCAGCATCCCTCAGAAAGGATGTTGTGCATCTATTTTAAAAGTATTAATCACAGCAGAAATGACAGAAAGCATCACCTTAATTGTAGCTCTGGACTGAAGAGGTTTCTGAGAAAACAGATCTGTTTCAAGGTTACAAGAAAGCCAGTGAAGCACAATAGCATAATGCGTCCTTCACTAGCACCACCAACACACTGCATTCGGGATGCAGAGAAAGCTTGTAATATTCCTATGGAACATACATGAGCCAGCAGCTTTGGACTCACATGCATCCCAGTGCTGCAAGCGCTAATGAATGTTATAAGGTAAGTAAATTAAAGCAATTCCCAGAACTGAATGAGTCTCTTCATCTTCCACAGTAGCAATTTGCTTTAAAGCAGCACTAGGTGCTTTTTCCATTGCGAATACATGCACTTATTCCTTTATGTCTGGGTACTGGCCCAAGCATCGCATCTTTAAGCAAATGGGAGGAAAGAGCAGGAGATGCCACATAATCTGGAATTTCCAAGAGGACAGAAAACAAAATTAAGATAACAGAAAAGGGTGCACCATTAGAACAGAAGCACCTCCAGCAGTGATATTCTAGCCCAATTCCAATTACTACCTCCAACTGCCTCATTGATTAGCTATTGTCATTTCCCCTCATTCTCTACTCACAGACCTCTATGCTCAGCTTTCTACCACATGCTATGCACAGCAGTTGCAATGTGGAAAGAACACGAATATTGGCCAAACGTTAATCTGGCTGTTACTTGCTTCCTTGAGAACATGAGGAACACCAACCCTATGGAGAACCTCCTGGTAGGCACTGCAGGTCTTGCATGGAATTCTCCAATTAAAAATGAATTTATTGGCATTTCTCTCATTTTCAGTCAGGGGATCTCTTGAACAGCTCACTTTTACAAGAAGCATTTCTCTAATGAAAAATACTACACAAAACACATGGCTTTATTTCAGCCACAAGCTGCATGGTGACAACCTAGCAATACATAATACTCCAAGCATCTCTTCCTCTTCTAACCACAACCCAGTGGAACACAGTCCTCCCAGGACACAGGGGCTACACCCCATGCTCTTCAGAAACCTGGAGGCACACTCAACCCATGGAATAGAAATTAATAATCCATTTAATGGTGCTGTTAAGTATCACCTTAGTAAACGGTATATGAGGGTTCCTCTGCAGCGCACTGCATTTCAAAATCAGCGCTGGCTTACCCTTCTCTTTCTAAGATGCATGCAAGCCACTGGCTGTGAAAGTAAAGGCCCTTCATAAATGCCTCCTTCCCACCACTTCTGAGTCTGTGGATGCACAGATGTTTTCTGAGCAGCACAGCCATACTAGCAGCTGCCCAGGTCCCAGCTCCTGCTTGCTCCTGCTGCTACAATAACCATTGAGTTGTCCTGCTGCAAGTGCTCACAGCTATACAACAGGACAGGGGAACAGATAAATGTCAAAAGCAACTCAATGTTGTGGCAAAGGAGATTTTAAACCTAGAGATGTTCACTGACCCTGCTTAACATCCTGCAGCCCCATGAAGAGATGCGGAAGGAGAACAATGAGGCTGTGTATAGGGAAGCATGCCTCTTGCTCTGCTGCTTAAAACATTCAGGATTTACAGCCCTGTTCAGTATTGAGAAGCCAATTCCACTTTACCAAAGTGAGAATACACATTCTGCTTTCTTCTATGCTGAGCTTCCTACCTGAAAGAAATGCCGAACACCCCACACACTCCAAAGTCACCAGTTCTCAGTAACTCCCCTGTTAGGATGCACACTCTCCCCTCCAAATACTCACAGCTCTACAGAGGTGACTGGGCGAAGCAGGAGCCCCACCCTGTCACATAATGTTGCCTTCCTGCTCCCTTGCATCCATCCTCTGACTCAAGCAAAAACAATCCAAGGAATTATATCAAATGAAAGAAAGCAGCAATAGCTGGCTTCGCTATTTAGGAAAACTTTTACACTGCTTCACATAAAAAGAAGGGTTTTTCTTCCTCAGTTTATTTTGTGCTTTTATAGGCATCTTCACAGTAACATTCAGCTTTCCATGGGGCCTTTCAAGAGTAAAAACTGGAGCACAGATAGGACAAAAGAAAAACAACTGCTTGTGAGATTCCATCTATGCAGGATGAGGTTATCCATATTAACTCCCTGCCTCTATCCCTAGAAAGCTTTCAAAGGGGAAATGGAGAGAGTACTGAAGAGCATTCACAACTCAAATATAAAATGCAAACCAAAGGTTTTTCCAAAGCTTTCAACTCCCAGCTCCAAAGCAGTTATTATGAACGAAGGTATTTCTACTGCACTATACCTTATAAATTAATGCTGCAAGCTTGCCCTTTGTCAGTGTGACGGTAAACAAACTGATTGCTTTTAAACACCCAGGAACTGAAATAATGTGCTGTATTTTCAGCCAGGAAGAGCTGTTTTCTCACTCACATTTATAAATTGAGTATCTCCTCCTTTAAGTTCCAGTTTAAAAAGAAAAGTGCAGCTGAAGCTGCCAACTGTGCAACAGTCATGTGGTGAGGCTTTAGAGACTTGACAGCACCGTTAAACCAAATGACAACAGTGGTAAAAGAGAATGAGAAGGCATTAGAGAAGATTTGAACATTTTGCAGTTTGTCTACAATTTGAATCCTCTATTTCTTTTTCAAAGGACAACAGAAATTGAAGAAATTTGTGTTAATTATAATTTTTGCCTTTTTAAATTTCACATGGATCAAAAGCAGAAATTAAGCAATTCTCCTGTTTTTACCAGACAACTTGCTAGTACCTGGCCAGTCTTCAACTGTGACAACTATGGAGCAAAGGGACTTTTATAAGGACTTTGTTCACACAGCAGGGCAGCACTGCATGCTCAAGTGTTTCCCTGGAAAAAGGCATTTCTCAAGAGCAGTAAGCCATCCTTCCAAGCATGCCAGCTCAATGCTGTATGGAGAAAATGCCAAGAACCAGAAGCAAGAGGTGGCAGAGCAGGAGGAGATGCCACACTTCTGGCTGCCTCTGAGTGGCCACTGGGAAACAGGCTGAATTCAATGCCTGCGCAGGGAGCACACAGCCTGGAGGCCACCAGCTGAAGATACCCAGTTCAGATGAAGTCTTCTCATGAAAAAGGAATTACTGCATCTGATCAGAATAGAAACAGTCAGAGCATTTCAGAGACTTCTCAGCAGCTGGAGGTTCTTTCTGAGGACAGGGATGACAGAAGGAGTACATATGAATTTGCTCCATAAAATGGAATCTGAAGACGAATTATGTCCCTCATGGCTTTGCAGAAGCCCAGAGCAAGTACCCATCCAGCAGCTGGATAGCGGTATTTCTTTTAACACCTGTCACATCCTCATGTTATGTCCATGCTTCAGAGCAACGTGATGGTGAGACTGCAACAAATAGAGTGGCCAAAACTTGAGAGAGGCATCACTGAAGCTGGGAATGCAGCCTGCATCCAGAGCATCTATCAGTGCTGTGCACACGTGGAAGCAGAAGAATATCAAAACAGTCTGGCTGCAATCTGGTAAAAGCTGGAGTCAACAGATTCACTAACCATTTTAGCAAAGATAAGCCTAAGGAGGGAACTTGGAGTCAGCATCTTTAAAAAAATAGACATTAATGTGTCGAAATAAAAACAAAATACAAGCACCCTCCTAATGCACTCTCATGTTCTCAGCGCAAGCAGCAGTGAGGTTGACTCCTTGCAAGACACCAGAAATTTTGGGGGTTTAATCTCTTACTTCTGGTGTTTTACTTAAGTAAAAACAAAAGAGAAAATGCTCCCCTCAGACTAAGAACTCACTGCTGAGCAGAGCTTAGTACAAGAAAAAAAACCAACCAAGCAGAACGGCCTCAACCAAAACCAGAAATAAACCTAGTAGTTGCAACTGTAAGTTTTATGATACTCACTAGATTGGAGAATTTCCTTAACTTTTACAGCCTGCATGCTCATCTCAGTACTACTGCTGATCATATTGACAGACACACTTTGATAGTCAGACTTCCCAAAGCTTTTTTAACTGCTAGAATCTAAAATTAGACAGCCACAGTCCCCAGAATACCTGTGGTTTTGAGGGACATTAGAGAAACCTGACTGAGCATTCTGTATCCACACACAAAAGCACATTGTTCAACAAGGTTTCACGCGTGTGTGGACAATGTAATACATTATAGAAAAAATACTTTATCAATACCAATTAAAAAGCCTCTTCAGACAAATGAGCTACTGAGAAAGCAATTCCTACAGGCTTAACTGCTGGCAAAGGCTACATAATGGTACAGTAGCTTGCAGGAAGGGGAGGGATAAAAAACACACAAGAATCTTGCCGCTTAACAGGCGGCAGTTTACAGAAGCAGATTCAATTTAAATGCTAAAGATGCCATGGCAAAATGTACTGCACAGATTCTCCCAACCACAGATTCATCAATACAACAGTGAAGTCCAGTACAGCCATCACAAAAAGCACTGCAAAAATCAGGGAGATTCACTTCTGAAGCTACTTGTTTTACGGGATGCACATATAAAATGCTTAGTGTTAAACGTCTACTATACAGTTTTGTCACAGATACATGCAAATTATTGTAGAAATTTAAAGATGAACTCCTGAGAGCCTGCTGGCTGCCTTACACTGCTTCCTTTCCCATCTGCAGCTGGCAGCTCACTTTTAGCAATTACTGTTTTGAAAGCCTGGAAAACCAGTGTATGAGATGGCTACACAGGACCCACTGCAGAAAGCTCATTTCCAGTAGCAAAGCATCATTGGCACTCGCATGCAGCACTTCTTGTATGATAATAAAGATCAAGGGTGCAACACGAGAAGCCTTAACATTCACAAAGGAGCCGGGTTTGGCAGATATCCCCATTTAACAGGTAAAAATGCCACGGCAGGTATATTTTCTAAAAGGTGATGCACAAAGTCTGCAACAGAATAAAATCTCTAATCATTTGAATTAGAGACCGTGCTTCAACTTGATTTAGAAAAACTGTGATTTCACTCCTGGATGGTACTAAGAACCCCTCTTCTGAGGGGAGGATCTGGCTTTAATACAAACCAGTGTATATGCCTGTGACATATAATAACTTTTATTAAATTAATACAAAGTGGCATAGCCATTAATGGCTGATACAACCTTAAAAGGACTACTGGCACCTGGGCGCTAACTTTTGCTCTCCAGGACAGAGAGCTGTCCAGTTCCTTTTCAACAGAAGCGTTGAATGCTATTTTCATCTTTTGTTCTTTTTTTCTACAAAAATAAACTACTATGACCACTCCTCCCATCCCTCACTCTGAGTCATACACAACCTCAGGTGGTTTTCCTGTGCAAAGGAGGATCTGCACACCCTCTACCTTCCCTACAGATAAGGATGAGGCAGGTTGGGATGGTTATTGTACACTGATGGCATATACTGCTCAGCTTTCCTATCACTACTGTGTTCATCAGCCCTGCATGGAAGAAGAAAATGGTATTTTGCTTACGATTTGCCTCCACTACCAATACAGAATGGATTTACCATCCAGTCCCAAACAGTGAGGACAAATGTTTTAGGCAAATCCTGTATTTTGTGCACCAGCACAATCTTGATATTTAAACTTTCCAAAAAACTCCTGCAGAAAGGGAATTAGAGCAAGACAAAACCTGTCAGCCTGAATTTTCCATAAACATTAGAACAATCTCAGCAACAATGGAAACAAGGTAACAGCATCCACTGAACAAAGTTACCAAAATACCATTTTAAACATCTAACCATTAACATTAAACCATTTAACACTGTAATAAAGGTAACATGAACAGTATGTCAGCACTAGGCAGAAAAGCAGTACACTGATGCCCACCATCAATAACCCGTGTGCCTATCAAACCCTTCTGGGCACAAGCACTCCTTTTGCTTCCCAAAAAACTTCAATAATTCTTCTTGGAGACGAACACGAGAAAGTGAAATACCAGCTGCAGTAGGGAGCAGAACTTTTCCGCTGCTTATAGTGATTTACTTAAGTAGTATGTACACCTCCTTGGGACTTCTCCCACAATGAATGCAATCAGTGCTAAAAGCAACACTGACAACTTGCCAAACATACCAGTGCTATGGGCTGCTTTCCTGTTCACCCATAATCATACTGTTCCATCACCTTCAGCTATCACCTTCTCTCCTTGTTACCTTGCACTGCCAAGGTCTTGAGCAACCACGTGAAATCCTTTCTTTACAAAGAAAAATGGACTTTTCAGCATAGCAAGGGATCTCTTTCTTTACTGAGTACAAGTGAAAATGCTCACATAATACTAAGCACTAAAATGAAATGAAACAAAACAAAACAAAAAAAAAAAACCAATCCCAAACCTGAACAGTGAGGAACATATGCATCCTGATAGGCTGTTGAACCCCAGTGCTGTACCAAGATGAAGCTAAGCACTATAGGATGGCAGGTACTTGACGTGATGTAACGTCCTTTCAGAGAGCAGCAGCCTCCCAAACCCCAGCACACACAAAGCGGAGATAGTGCAGAGGGATGCACGACTGCAGGCACAGCCTGTAAAGCTGCTCTTAAATGCAGGAAAACATCAGGCCTGAAGGCAACAAATCTCACAGTGTGATATAAAGCTACAGCTCAAGAGGGAAAAAAGAGTATTGCTGGAAATGGGGAGTTGTGTTTAGACTGGAGTGGGATAAACAGCAGAGGTGAAGCATGCTTTTCCTCTATACCACTGCTGTTGCCTTTGGTTTTGGGTTATTTTTTTTATGGTTTTGTGTTGAATAATTCCCCCAAAGGGGAAGAAAATGCTCTATTCAAAGAAAAGAACATTTCAGTAATTTCACCTACTTTTCTCCAGCATTTAAGTTAAATACAGCCCTGCTTTTCATGATCTCAAGTATTATATGCAGTAAATGTGACAGTTCTGCTTGCACACAAAGAGCCAGCTCTGCAAGACTACTCACTGAAAAAGCATGCTGTGAGCTACAGGAGCTGTATTTTAAGGCACAGAGAAGTTGACTGCTCTCCAGCACAAAGCCACTGCATAACAGAGGCCCTTTTATCATTCAAATGGTATTAAAGGAGTTAAATGCAATATACTGGTAACTCTGCTGCAGGAAAATTAAATGTCCATCCTGAAATTTAAAAACTCCACTTAGCCCCAGACAGATTCCAATTAATACTAACTACTTTCAGGACAAGTTCAGCTCAATATCAACATTTGGTGCAGACCCTAATAAAATACTACACACTCCAGTATTTCCTTTTTGATAGGTAATAAGTATGTAAAACTGCTCTTCATTAAATTTAAATGGACTCATTAATAAAATATTGAGGATGTGCTACTTTAAGACATCAGGGGAAAAAAAGTATAAATTGGCGATAACGTTATTTCTATTTTTAAAACACATCCCACAGAGGCACCCAAGATAGATGAGAAGTGCTAAGCTCATCCCACAAGCTTATTTATTTATTTAATGCTTCTTATGTGCTATTTTTAACCACAGAAGACAGCAAAAGGCACCCATTAGAAAAATTACATTGGTTAGAGGCTTCCTCACACCAGTTAAGTAAGTGAGAGACCTGGCTGAACACAGCGTTAAGAGACGTGTTTTTTAATCCCTTTCCTATAGGTTTAAAAAGGCAATTTTATTTTTGCAGCATCAGCTAGGCCAGAATTTGTATCTGCAAACCTCTGTCAATCTGTACTCATTCCCTCATCTCCTCTTCCCACTCCTCTGCTTCCCGCATGGTTTAATTTTGTAAGTAATACACGTCTTGAATGCATACAAACGTGCTTATCACACAGGGGCAGTTAAAATGTGGATGCATGGGTTTGGTTTGGGCTTTTTAAGCTTCAGTTCTGTACAAAGAAAATAAATGAGAAGAAGTGCCATACTCTCATACTATTGCATCATTTTGCAGAAGATCTTTTCCTTTGGGAGAGGAAAAAATTAATTTAAAATTTTCCACTTTTTTCAATAGAGTTAATGGAATTTATCTTAGTTGCTGCTGGTTTTCCTTAGGAATCACGATTCTTTGGTGAGCTAAGAAATCAAAGGAAGATTCCAATCCTTGTCTATCCCATCAGAAAGTCAAGTTCTCACACACAAAAATGCTACAGCTATACTCATTATTTACTTAGAAAAAACACTACTGACTTAACTTCTCCATACCATCTTCTTAACTGGTTGCTTGCTTTGGGGAAATTGAGTATTTTCATGCACAACCTGCGCAGCAGATTTTCCTTTTCCCTCCCATTTGCAGAGCCAAAGACCAAACTCCACAGAGGCACTCCAGCTTCTGGTGGAGCAGAAGACAAATTGCTCACAGACATTTAGGTGCCATTTCAGGAGCCTCTGCAAGCATTTTGACTCTCATCCTAACTTTGCTACAGAAGACACAGCCTGACCTGGATGTTTAGTTGCTGCCAGGTTAACAGCTATAGACAAAACAGGTACAAAAGATGAATTTCAGAGGTGACAGAGTTCCCCTGCCATGCTCCAGGTCCCCACAGAAACCCAAGGGCAGGGGTGGGAGGAGCAATCACTCCATATGGGGTACAGCACTGTTCAGCAGTTACATGGGTCAATCTAGACAGAAGTGCAAGGTAAGCACAGGACTGAACAGTTACTGCATTTGCAGCAGCTGGATTTCTTAACAGCTATTTCCCCTTCTTTTAAATTTCCCACAAAGTGAGCTTTTCGTAAACAAAACCACGGAGGTTTTTGGTGTCACTCAGAAAAGGACAGTTTGTTTGTTCTACCTGCCTTACGATAAGCTCAGTTTGGTGAGAACAGGCATTACTGAACCCCATAATGGAAGGCTTTGATTCATAATCTATTCATACATGGCACTAACAACGCTTGATGGCTAAGAGATACTTGAATTTCTGAAAGAAGTAGCTTTCTCCACAGCAGGAAGGTCACAGTACATCGGAAACTATGCAGGCAGCTGATGCACAAGACAAGTGCCACCAGCAGAAAGTTGAAGAAAAGGCAAGTATAATGCAATTTTGTGGGTATAATAATCACTACTAAACTTGAGATTCTGGGTAATATTCCAAACATTCTGTGTATTTGGAATCCTGCCCCAGGCCAGGTGTGGCTTGGCCAACAGAGCCTCTGATACAAGTTTGATTCCTCACTCACTTCTGAAATACTCTGAATATTCTGCACGTGGGCCTTAGAAAGAAGACTACAGTCTGCCAGCAGCAGGCAGGACCCCAAGCAAACTGCCTGCTGAAAACCAGATTTTAGAGTTCACATACTTCTTTCTCCTGAAGTATTACATTAAATTATGTTAAATGGCTAATTTCCACAGCACAGCATCCATCCTACATTCCTCAGGCTGCTCAAAGAACAGAAATGCAAGTTCTCTGCCCAGTTTCAGGTTTTTTGCTTGAAGCCAGAAACTGCTGGGACTTGAAAGCCTGAAACACACTTACAAATAAGCAGTTATTCAAGAAACTAAGGAACACTATATTTAAAATTTGGAAGTGCTGTCCTACATCCTCCCTTCTTGTGAGGAACACCGACACAAGTGACTTCACCTCAGAAAACAAGGCCAGACTGGGGTAGACAAATTTCCAGGCAGGCTTGAATTGCTTTAACTTTTCCACTTCAATAAAATCCTCCTCCACAATTACCAGTTGTTATGCCAATCGAACGAGCAGAAGCGGAGACCTGACATGTCAAACAACTTCTCTGCATGACTTGAAACCTTAAGTTTAAAGTTCTCCTTGGAAGCACTGGTCATATGCACACTTGTGCAACATCTACACCCCACGCATAATGCCGTCAAAACAGCTCATTAACAGGGTCTTGCCCAATTCCATAACCACATTAGCTTATAGCAGGGACATTATTTTATTTGCTCCAATGGATTTGGCCTAGAATGTGTACAGACCTTCAACAGGTCTGTCAAAGAAGAGACCCGAGATCTCTTGGACATTGGTGGTTCTGAACAAAATTGACAAACTCCTCTTCAGATCTACAGCTACTACAGAAACAACTTCCATATGCATAACTGCCCTTGACAAAAACTCCCTCATTATCAGTCAAGCCAGCAAAACATAAGCCTCCTTGAAAACAAACAACAATCTAGAGAATCACAATAGGTTGCCCATGAATTATGGAAAAGCCAGGTTGTGTTGCAGCACTGGAAGTTTCCATGTCTCACTGACATTTCAGACCTCTTTTACTGCCCAACAGAAGCGGGGAAAAGAACATGTTACACCACAATGACCAGCTGTGTTTCACACTTGAGTATTGGAAAAGACTCACAGATCCCCAAATCCACCCCTTTCAAGATAAACACATCAACTGTGACTTCTTCAGGAAACTGATGTCATAAACACCACCAATAAAAAAAAGAAACAAATAGGCAATGTGAGTAGTCAATCTCATGAAGACTAGTTACACCAGAAAGCAAAGTACATGATCTTCCAAATCATCCTTTTTTTGCTTCCCAGGAGACTCGAGGCAGCACATACAGAACATCTTTTAAAATTGTCAGGAACAAGTTCGTTATTTGATTGCATACATGTCCCAATGATTTTCAGGTTAAAACCACATTTGCCTTAACCTACTGTTACATTTCTCACAGGCCACATCCATCTTAGATGAACCTACCATGTGGTAGTGTTATGTTTGCACCATCAATGATTGCTTGTGCCAGTTCATGATCGTTACTCTCGAACGCATGTGCAGCAGCCTTGAGGGCATCCCAAATCTCCTTGCGACCTTCGAAAGCTGGTGCTGTGTCCCAGAACTCGTCTCTCTTGCTGCGCAACTGTCCGTCCGTCATGGGGTAATCACTTTTCCATTTTGGTTTCTCTTTTTTCAAGGGCTGATTACGACCGAGAGCAACTGTTGAAGAGAGAAAGAATAAGGGAAATTAAAATCAGGCAATAGCAAAAAATTACTGAAGTGCCCCTCGGTTATTCTGTTTAGGAACTACTGAGCTAAAGTCCACTTTTGGGCAATCCTGATCTTTTTCCCTCCTCTTCAAGGCATTGACTCCCTTCCTTGGGCTCCAAGTTGATTTGACCTCATTGAAAAACTGAGGGGCTACCTCCTCCTTATTTCACTTTGACTCCTGAGCACCCCGCAACTTCTCCTCAAGCTCCTTGGTAACTTCTCATCACTCCAGCTGTGCTGTGTGTGCCTGGCTGGGAGACTCAAACCCAACACAGACATCTGCCAAAGGCCACAGCCAAAGCAGTGGTACAGCGAGACACCAGTTATCTCAACACCAGGGTGTAGTGAGGTCGCACTGCATTCTGCTCTCTGCTGCCAGAAACACTCCCTGCTTAGTAAATGAGACACTCTGTTAATGCAAGAATTTCAAAAGGCTAAAGATATTTTTTTCATCATCTTTTTTAATTAACAGTTTAATTGACAGGTTTTTAATTAAAAGATTTAACTCAGAGTAAGTACATGCAGAAAGGCAAATAAGATGCATAAAAGCTGAAACTGTCAGAGAACTCTTTAGAGAGTAACTCAGGAATCTATCAAGCTTTAAAAACTGGTTACCTCACTCACAATAAATGCAAAAGCGTTTGTTTCATTTTAACTACAGCTGGCTTTGTGTAACAGCCAGCACTAAAGATAATCACATAATGTTAGTGGATTATAACTACCTGCTCACTTTAAATTACAGCCTTGCTATGACTGTGTTAAATCCTTCTCTTCCATTTGTCTAAGGGGTTATTTCAACTTCTCTTGAAAGGAAAACGAAAAACAAGGGAGCAAGCTTCAGTGCATACCAGGAAGACTTTGTCTTCTCAAGAGTTAAAACCCCATTTCCTTCAGCCCCCTCCTGGCAGTGGGAGAAGTGATTGCTGAAATTGGACCTGCAAGGCCAGTACAGGGAGAGAGCACCAACAACCCACGAAAACGGTTCTCACCCTGGAAAACCTTGAATACGTAGTTTAAATATCACCACAGGACACGAAGTGTCCTTCAACAGTTGAACTAAATGCAAGTGTGTTTGCAGCTGAAAATAAGCCGCACCTCCATGGTCATAGAAACTAGGTGATGAGTGCTGAATGATCCTGAAAGACAGGTAAACTACGCAGGACTGAAGTCAATTAAAGACCCCACCATGTACGATGCTGGAAAGCCATCCCCTCTTACGCTGTCCATGAACAGCCCCTGCTGTTCCAAGAATGCAGAAGTACCCCAGCTACCATCAGGGCAGGGAAGCATGAAGAGATCCCGTCTGTCACTTAACACCCATGTTATCAGGCTGAAGTATCTCTTACAAGAATAAGACACCATGGCTGCTGTGATAGCAAAGCCTGTGGAGGAATACTGCTGCTGATCAGGTGCTCCTGGCTAGTCTGCAAGGATGGAGAGCACCAGGACAATCACAAGGGTTTCCATTTAGCACTGTATTCCATGTACATCCTTAGAGACAGTAAAAAGCATTTCCTTCCTCCAGAACCTCTTATTTTTCTGGTAAGAAGTCAACAACAGCTGACAGACTTGCATCTCTCTTCGATCTTACTCCAGCATTCATTTTTGAATGGAAGAATAGTGTAATGTTTAAACATTCTTCATAGTTCTTAATGTAGACTTACACTGTATCTCTATAGTTAACTACAAACTGTATTTATGGCAAAGAGTGTGTGTGGGTGAGGGACATGACTGAGAAGACTAAGTGTCGATATATCAGAAATACTCACTTCAGATAAGTGCAACATTTTGCAAAAATAGTATTTAATTCCAAGATTCCTGCTTCTTTCTTGTTGTCATTTTTTCCCTCCTGCCACAGACGCACTCAGCTGTTTTCAGGCAGCAACTAACAATGAGCACTGGGTCTCAGGGTTGACCGTCAGTGCCTGGTGCTACAGCGGACGCTGCAGCTTAACACATACTTTAAGGAGACCAAAACACATACACAAGTTTTAAACCTCATGACCTTACACAATCTGACTTTGTATGACCAAAGAACTACCTACTTAATTTCATAACTCAGAACAACATTCAGATTTAAGACGTTGAGACTTAAGTCATTGAGAATAGGGTATTTCAAAGAACTCCTGATGGTGACATTGACAGCTACGTAAAGGCATGAGCCTTCTTCACATAAAAAAACCCAGAGTTTATATTTTCATGGAAACAATGTCAGATCATAATTAAAAGTAGCAAATGACAACTGCACAGCACACATGCAATGACTTTTATTCTGTTTCCCATGCAGAAACTAACAATAATAAACTTCTGAATCCTTTCAAGTGACCACATTTATTGCTTTTTGTTTCCATGGGACTGCTTCCATTAGATTGCTTCCATTTGCTTTTCACAGAAGTGCTGACCATTTAACAAATCTCAGAACAGCAAACCCGACTGTTTACAAAACACCAAGTTTCCTGGCAAAGCCCAGCCCTCACTGGTCCAAGTCTCAAACTCAGCACACGCAAGCTGGGAGCCAATGATGGTTCAGCCCAGAACAATGGTGAAGGAGGCCGCCCAGAGAAGATGGACTGTGTGCACTACACAGCGTATTATGAAACTGTAAAAGCATACGTGGAAAAAACACTTAAACCAGGAATTGTTTCCTTTTTAGGCATAGCAGTCAGAGCATGAACATTTCAGACAGACAGACGGAACAGGACACTAAGAAATGTGGGTCAGTGGACAGCTTTCCTTGCATTCTACTTCAGCTTACATCTGTTTGCATGTACATTCAGTGAATGCTAATTTATCCCACAGGGCCCTCTCTTTCTCCCCAAACATTAATTATGAAAGCAGGTTAACAGCACTTCCCGCAGTCCCCAAGCATGGCATCGTTTCCCACGCACAGCCCTGCCTGCCCCATATCCAGCACCAGAGCAGAACTGCAACAGGCCATTTCTCTCCCTCGCTTGCCCCTTTGCCCAACATAGCATCACAATATATTGCTCTCCATTAGACAAGAATAACAGGGGAGAGACTAAAGAGACAGAGATCCTAGCAATCCCAAATAACTTCTCCCTGGAGATACAATACTTCCTACAGTCAGCAGTGATGATAAACCCAGTGATAAACTCTTTTTCAAGTTGGAAAGAAAGATGGTGGAATAAAGTGACTCTACAAATGCCTCTAAAGCCAAATCCAGCCTAAGAAGCCATCTATCCAAGCACTAAGCCTTTAAATGCAACTTGGCTTCGCAAGCCAGTATTTAAAAAGGTCTTTAGCGTGTTTATCATTTATTAGAAGTGTTTCAACAATCCCCTGAAAGCTTTATACCTCCCCTGAAGAAACATTAATCTCTCTCTAGCTGTATGGATAGAGCAGAAGGGATAATAAGAAACTGAAGACACATAAAACCACCTGACATGAAAAAGGACCCAAATCTTTTACTTTCCACCTCATGTTTTAGTCATTAAAGGTAAACACCACTACATGAATTTCTACAATCAAAATTTTGGACCACATTAAAGGACTTTCCCATTTCGTAATAAAGATGATAAAGACTAGTAAGAATGGCACTGAAAAAAACAGCAGCAGTCTGAAACGCTCTGACAAGTATTTACAGTGTCAGGTTTATATTCCTCGCTTTGGAAGTAAACTAGAGCTCAAAAGAAAATGTTGAGTGCATTTAAGACCATGCACATTAGAGGCACAGTCAGCTTGCAAGATCTGGGAAAGCAAGTAACATCCACATTAATTTTTCATCTTACATCACTTCAACATAAGTAAGAAATTATTAATATCCTGCTTGAAAATATGAAGAGTTTTATAAATGCCAAGAAGGCATGTTCTCTCTGAAGCAATACTGAAAGTTGCCCATCTCAATAGATGGCAATGGTTGATATTTTTGGCAAGAGATTTATTTAGAAGGAAATATGAAGACCATTAGCAGTCTACTTTTCAAAAAGGAAAAGATCAGCACATTATGGAGACTCCAAAAATAATTCAGGTTGATCTTGCCCCAGTAGCTCACAGATATTCAAATGGTGGTGTGCATCCCGAAGACGGGCAAGAAGCTGCTGACAAAATGCAGGACCTTGCTTAACTTACGAGCAGCCTTTCTCAGGGAGAACTACGTGGCCTTACAAAGGCTTTTCCTGGGCTGTCAGAGGGGTTACTACAAAGCTATCACAGATGCTCTTTATCCTCCTGGATACTGGACTTGTTCTAACCAGAGAGTTGCCTTAAAGATGCCTCTTGCACTGTTTCCTTCCAATCTGAACTGCACTACTATTTACAACGCACACAGCAAAAATACCAAACACAATTTTTAGGTCTTGCTAAGGTCCATTCCTGTTAATGCCAAAAGCAACAGTCAGGGCGGTAAGAAGTCCTGATAATTACACAATGAACCTCCTAGGGCTCAACACACATGGCAGAAAAAACCCAAACCTATCAGTTAGGCACTCCTGGATGCAGCAGGGGCCAGGACAGGACATGGGACTGCAGTGATGCACAGATGGCTGGAGAGGCAGGCAAGCAGAGACGTAAATCTCATCTGAACCCAGCATCCACCCACCCGGTACATCTGCCATCCAGGTGTCCCTACACATGTGAAATGAAAGCACTGCTCATGCCCCCTTCCATAGTCAAGCATTCCTTATTGGACTGTTTAATACCTCAAAGTGACTTAAAACCAGCGGCAGACAAGCAGTAGCCTGTTTCTGTAGGATCTAGCAGCATATAATATGTTTTCTTTTCACAGGTAGAGTACCCCAGGATCCCTGAGGTAGCTAATACTGTCTGACATACTAATCTTAGCTTCTGGAAAACTACAAAGTGTTATTTTCCAGAGGGAAAGATGCATTTCTCCAGTCCTTGCAGACTGTTTTATAACTTGAATTATGAAAGTTTGTTTCCCCTCCCCACAGTTTCCCATCAAAGCAGTGGAATCTGTAAGGTTATCTAAGTTTCTTTAGAGTGAGCTTATGCAGATAAATCCAGATATTTAAATCAGTTTCTCAACAGAATGTCAAAAAATGTCTACGTTGATAGACCTTTTAACAGCTGTTGTGTTTGTTATGTCACTGTCACTGTGGATCACAGTACTGCTGTCTCCTCCAAAGCAGACCAGATGAGTATGAGCAGCTGGTAACAGAAGAGTCTCATAGTAAAAGCCAATATCCAGCTAAAGCATTTATAATTCCTAGTTTATACCCCCATGAACTATAGCGCTCTATAATCATATTGGATAATATTTCTGCCTCAAAGGACTTACTGTCAAATTAAACAATGCAAATTCAACCACTGAATGAGACATCAGAAGCTTACAGCCTCTGGAGTAGGACTGGCGGACCTCTGCTTCAGTCTTGAATTAGATTTTCCTCCTTCTCAGTTACTGACCACATGGTAAGAGAGGCCACAGATTTGGTCCCCTCTTACAGCCCAGTTACCCCCAGCAACAGAGGTAACTTAAGCCTTTAGGGAAATGACTCCTTTGCCACCAGTCAGGCTTGCGTGAGCCCTTCTTTCCCACTCCATTTCTTCAAGTATTTTTCACCTGCTTCTGAAAATAGTGCTAAGAATAAAGTAGTGAATTTCTTCCTTTTCCTTTGAAACAGAAGTGTATGTTGCTTGCAGCGTTAGCCTTTTGCTGCTCTTGTAAGAGGTGGAAGAAACCGCTCCAGTTTAGCCAAAGCATGTGTTGGAAAAGCCTCCATGTACACACAACCACCCAGGACACAAGAGAGCCTGGCAACGCAGTTCCCAGAATCCCAGAATGATTTGAGAGTTGGAAGAGAACTTAAACCTCATCCAGATCCAGCCCCCTGCCACAGGCAGTGACACCTTCCAGTAGATCAGGTTGCTCCAAGCCTCATCCAACCTGGCCTTGAACACTGCCAGGGATGGGGCAGCCACAGCTTCTCTGGGCACCTGGGCCCAGTGCCTCAGCACCCTCACAGTAAAGGAGGCATCTGGGCTGGACATGCTCGATTTTAGGACTAGGCATGCTCCATTTTAGGACTAGAAGCCAAAAGCTGTTGAACTCCATGCATCCACTGGCAGCTGCAGGATGGAGCTGCAAGAACAATGCCTTTCTGTGCTTCCACATGTCTGCACTTGTTTATGAAGATCAACACACAACAAAAAACAAGCCATTGGGAAGACTGACATGGAGGGACCCCATGGGTCATGACTTAAGAGCGGATACTGCCAAGTGTTAGAACAGAACATCCAAACATTTCAAAATGTTGACATGACACTGATTTCAGGATCACAAGTTAAGAGCAGATACAGGTAAGTGTTAGAAGGTAACATCAAGATGTTGAAATAACACTAGTATCAGGAGAATCTGGCAAGATCTGGTAATGTTTTCACTGGCCGTCTCTTTTTTATTTAGGAAAATATCTAGAAGATGAGGACAACTGCTTAAACGTCGCGAGATGAAAAAGATTCTGAATGAAATGAGAGGAAAGGAGCACCCTACTGAAGTGCTGAAGCAAGGACAGAAAAATAACCAAAACAGTCCATCTGAATGAGACAGGCTAAGACAGATTTCCAGGAACTGTTCTCAGTGGAAAAGATGGGATTTGACAACTGCCAGGCTCCATGGGATAAGGACAGAAATGATAAACCATCAAGGAAACGACACAGACCAAAACTTGCAAAGGATGAGGCCAGCAAGGAGAAGGTAGTACACAAGTGCTGTTTGATTTGCTTTAGCTGTAGTCATGCACAGCTTCAACAGGGGAAGCAATATCAATTTGAGTAACATCAGTGGGTGATTATTTGAACACAGCCAGGACATACTAACTAAATATTATCGAAACTGAACTAATGATCCAAAATATTTTCTTTACAATATTGTTTGTTTGTTCAGGATCAGTTGCAAAGAAAGTATTTTTCTAAGACAAATGATATGCAAAATAACAGTTTTCTATCCATGAAGTTTCCTTTAGTAAGTCCCAAGGGTTTCCCTCCCCACAATCAGTGAGTAGTATTCTATCAAATGAGTCTCACTTTAAATCTATTTTGCTCCAATTTCTTTATAAGATGTCTCATAATTTGGTATCTACACCTAGATACAGCTCATCTAGTAATTTTCTTTGCATCGTTTTCTAGTGTGATCCTTCCATCAGCTGAATTACAACAGCGCTAGGAAGAAGAGTCAGTACAAAGGAGTTGCAGAAAAAACTGCTAAACAGTGGGAAAAGCATTGCATCTAGGAAGTAGACAATTTAAATTACATTAAATAGCACAGGCTACATTAAGTAGCTGAGGAATACAACAGGAAAATGGCAGAATATTATCTGTTTATTTCTAGTTTTCAGCATTTTTATTTCTTAATAAGGTTACTTTTTTGCAAGGCAGGAATGGTGTTTTGGAAAGGAAGTGTACCAGGGCAGTAGTAAAAGACTTACAAATGAAATATTTTACTGAACACTTAAATATTCTTAACAAGGAAACGATGGAGCAGCAAGATTTCATGTGAAAACTAAATGAAGCATCTATCAGTTCAGCCCTGAGATTATTTAGAGCAGTGTTAACAGACCCTGTGGGGCTGAGAAAAACATGGGCCTTCGAACTGCTGATGTATGGATGGATGGATATAAAAACAATGCTAAAAACTAGGCTGAGTTTTAGGCTTTTTCAGGAAGGTAGACTGGAGAGGATAAATGAACACTACAAGAAAAAATTACATTTCTTGATAGAAATCCAAGTCACGTGCCTTTAAATAGTTGTGCAATAAAACACCAAGCTACAGATTCAAAACCATACCATAAAGGTGTAGCAAACCAGTTAATTTTGAGCCAGGCAAGAAATAAACTTGTGCTGTGAAGCTTTCTAAAGAAGCAAACATAACAAAACCAAAGCTGTGCTCAAGAAATAAACCCATCCACATGCCCTAGGGGCTCCGTCCCCTTTCTCGTACCTGGAAAGGGGGGAAGGAGGGAAGGAAAAAAAAAAGAAAATGAAAAACAGATGGAGAAGGCAGGAACCAGTGGGGGCAGCAGACTGATCGCCATCACTCAAAGCCAGGCTTGCACTCCTGCATGAGCAGCCTACCACACATGACTGTGCTCATGCTAGATGATGTATGTGATCCCTCTGGGGAAAGAGGGTGCCATCAATCACTTGTGCCACCCCTATGCTCAAAGCCAACCAGGCAAACAGCACTGTGAACCTCAGACAATGCTCACCTGCGCTGGCACTAGGGATGTCACAAAGGCTTGCTCAAAACAGGAGCGGGGAATGTGGCTGTTCCTCCAGGTCTCTCCCCTACTATTAAACAACACCTTCCTCCAAAAGTAGTTAATTACACAGAACAAACCACAGTGAATAAAATGCAAGTTACACTGGTAATTACAGACAGCCTTGGACAAGTCATACGTGCACAATGCTTCCCTGCCTCTCAGCATTTAGAAGGCACCAAATCTTTGCAGAGTCAACCCAGAAGCTTCACAGCATGAGATATAAAACACATGAGAGGATGAAGGCGTATGAATGTGCTGGACAAAGAGAAAAAATTACTCTGATTACAAGCTATTACACTGCATTTTCCATTTCTCCCATATTTTCAACAGGAACTGCAGAAGATACCAAGAGAGCTTTATATTTCCAGCACCTCATCACTCATCACCCCTCACAGTTTGAAGAAAGAAGCCAGCAGTATTGCAGCAAGAAATAAAAGCTTCAAACTTTTGAGATCTGCTCCCTGATGGTACACCAGATCTAAACACCCCAACTCATCCCAACGCATGCAGGATCTATTCAGATCACCAACAGCACTGACATGCGCTTTGTGCTGGGACACACAGTGACAACACAAGTTGCCTTTCATAGAAAATTAAACCATGTTTGTGTATTTTGTCTAATGTGAGGCGCAATTCACAGCCGAGAGCCAGGTACAATTCACAGCCGAGAGCCAGCTACCAAGCGGTGAACTTCTACCTCCCACCAGTTCATGCAGGTTTTATAAGGACAATTCCACTGCTCCTGGAGCTGCAAGAGCAAGACAGCAAACCCTGACACAAACAAACACTCTGGCTAAGTGGTGCCGGATACAGCAATGATACAAACAAAGCTCCGATATTTCAAATGCCTCAAGATTTCAAATAACATTTTTCAAAGCAAGTATTTCACGTTGGTCTCCCACCAAAAGCTCAGCACTATTTCCTAGTGTTAATTCTATGGTTCTGTTACTCGATTACAAAAGCTTTGTGGTTACTCCTGAGCCCTGCCTGCCCAACCAGCTTCCCACTGAAAGCACAAGCACAGTATTTCTCAATCATCTTGATTAAGCTCATGATGTAACACCTCTTCTCCTGACAGATAAAAATGTCTACGGGAGCAAACACCTTTGCAGATTCACCACCTCTAATCTTTAGTGCCTCGGTCAAGGGGCAACCACAGATGAAACAGGAATGCTGCCAAGCAGGGCCAAGGCCAGATGATACCCATCTGTCTTTATCCCACACCATCAGAGGAACCTTGGAGCCACAGATTCTTCTTCCACATCCAGTAGGAAGAACAGCAGCAGCTATACTGGCGACTCAGCATTAGCTCCAGCCTTGCAGTGTCTAGTAGTGCTGCAGTGAAACAGCTTCAAGGGACGGACGTTATCAACACAATTACTTGTCAGCACTGTTTACACTTGAATTTAAACTGCTCCTATCTCTGGTAGATGCACATTTTCAGCTGGACGAAGAACAGGATAAAGATTTACCTGTTCCCAGAACACAGCACACAAGCACTGACTTAATCTGTGTGATCTACAGCGCACAACTAGACTATCTTCCTTGGAAGCTTCTGACAAGAACCATTAAGGAAACTGTCAGCAACATGAAAAATATTCTATTTGAGATAGGTTGCATGAAGTACATGCTTCTTTTGACTTCTGCAAAGCATAGCTTAAGTTAAAACTCAATCACAGCTGAGAGCTTGGCATCCACACAGTCTGTCGCATGCAAAACAAAATAAGCACAGTATGCAGACCAGCAAAGCTGGGAATGAGTCTGGAAATGCAGTGGGAAGCTGCACAGAGCTTACCTAAAAATACCCCAAAACCAAAAGAACAGCCCCTAAAAAAGCCCCAAGCCACCCAAACCCAGTGTTTTCTGTCTCCCATCATGAGGAACAATGCAACCAAGTAACTTCACTTTTAAAGTACTAAAAACCTTTTCTATCATCCCCACAATTCAGTTAACAGGGAAACTGCAGACACAACAGATGAAACCATAAAGCAGCAAGCTCCTCTGACTGGTCAACTCCATGCCAGCATATTGCTGTAATGCAGGCACATGCCTGCTGCTCCATGCCAGGAGCATGGATCAGTATCATCCGCTACTGTGGATTTAATACAAGGTAAGACCTAATGTTCCCAGTTGCAAAGAACTCTGTTCTGGCTCAAAACCCCCTTCCTCCTCCATAATATTCTCCCTCGGACTGCATAACAAGAATCTATTTGAACTGCTAAGGAAGGATTTAAAGATGTTTACTGCAGGCTGGTATCTCTCCTGTCATAAAACTTACAATTGGAAGCGCTGGAAGTGCTTCTCTGCATGCTAACAGCCAAGCTTGAGTAAAGGCACAAATTAGGGTCTGGCGCAGTGGCAATTACATTGAAGCTTTGCTTTTTGTGTTGGCCTAAGCCATGGGAGCGGCAGAGCCAGTGCCAGCCTGTCACACAGCCACAGACCAACCACACAAGGTCATCACAAATTCTCTGAGCTCGGTTAAGTGACAGACGGGGACATCTGCTGTACATCTGGTCTGCATTTAACATACCAGGAGAACTTCCAGCACCAGGGCAATTTTCAGTTAAAAAAAAAAAAAAAGGAAGAAGAAAATCAAAGGCAGCCGCAGCCTTATCTTTCATCCTGCCAGAATTATAAAAAGCGTGGAGGTGACAATTCTCTTTGAACAATGCAGCCAGCTCCACCCTGATTAGGTGCAACAGCACTAAAGCCAGTCAGAACAGCCTCCTCAGCAGGCCGTTTGTGTACTCACGATGCTGCAACTGGTGAAGACTTTTCTGGGCGATGCCACTAGTGAATTTACTTTATTACAAGCAAGCCCAGACTTCTGCAGCTTTTAACCCATTTACTGGGCCAGAAGGAAGGGCAGCAAGGGAAAAAGCCGAGACATTTCAATGCCCCAACAGAAACAAGTGCCTGCACCACCAAGATTCAGATCTAGTTTCAACATAATTTAAACCTTTTTCGGTCACCACTGTTGCTCACTGCTACCTGGGAAAGTTTTAAATCTAACAGATCCCAGAAATCCATAGGGTTCCCCAACAGTAAAACTGCTTCGGAGGAGCTGCAGATGTCAGCACAATTTTCAGATCCATCTCACCACAGTGCTCATTTGTGCCTGGCTTTAAAACTTTAACACAACTCATGTAATAAGGTGTAATGTGCAAGACAGATGGCCAGTTTAATGTTCCTCATGAATACGCAAGTGAGCAGGACATTCCTCCTCATGTCACTTCTGCCACGTGCAGCAGTCACAAGTTCCAGAACAAAATGAACACAAAAGCTTCCAAGTCAGTAACTGTTTTTACAGTGACCAATGATTAAATCAGCTTAGTTATGGAATTTAACACCACATCTTGAATTTATTCTAGTGTCACAGTTATTGCCAGGGATAAAGTTTCACATTAGCCAATTAACTAAATGCACTATTACTGTATCTCAGCTACTTAAGCTCATCAGTAAATTAAAGAGCACAGTAAAGCTGAAAATAGGAATCTTACCTGACACACATACCAAACATACATTATCTTAATGATTTAATTTTACAGTTCCATCTTATGTTCCGCAGGTGCCATTTGGAAAACTGAAAGGCAATTGCTTGGTTTAAGGAACAGGTGATGCATAAGCATTGAAAGATTTAATCTAAGAAATTTTATTTCTTAGAATGATGCTCACTGCTTTGCTAAGCTCCACTTTACAAGGTAGTTTTCCATGATAAAATTACTATTTCATACTCGCTACAAATTACTTCTGTATCAATTTTTAGATGCTTCCAACTTGGTTTGCATTTAGGAAGTGTTTTATCTTAGTGCCTAACTAAAACCTACCACTCATTTTCCCAAGGACTATACCCTGGTAACTTCCAAGAAGTGTGTCTGCCCGTGCAGGCTGGACAAGGCAAACCTGCAGGCACATAGCCCTGCCAAGCACCTGCAGCTGAGACTGATGCGTAACAGTGGGATAACGCGTTCTCACCGCTCCTCTGGTGTCAAGCTTCTTTCTGCAAAGTAATCTCTCAACTGGGCCTTAAGAATAAGTGGCAACGTCTTCCTTAATAGCTGTCAAGTCAGTCCTGCCATACACAGCACCAACACACCAGTGATTTAGGAGCAGAAAGTTGAGCACCCCACTTGTTGATGTGTATCTTGTTTAAGGTTACACAGCAAAAACATGAAACCACATCACTCCAGACCTCCCCGGAATGCGGACCTGGTTTTCCATTGACCACTAAACCCATCCTTTTGGAATATTTGTCCTTTCTGGCAAGTTTACAGCCATAGGATAAACCCCCCCCAATGCGTTGTAAGAGTGAGACTTCATCTCTGAAGCAGGTTGATTAAAAACAATTTGCCCAAATCCCAGGCTAATAAGTCCCCTCCACCCCTGTGTTTCAGTTGCCCTTAGCATAAGAGGTTCTCCATCCACAAACAAGGTTTTCACTTGCTACTCTATTTCAACTAGCAGGAGTCACCTTCCTCCACTACTGCCCCTTGTTTCCCACTGGTAAAAAGCAACTCATCACAACGCTACCAAATCAGGATGACCGTAGAAGCTAAATGATCACATCACTGAGCTACCAGGTACTCCCAGTGAGGTACCGAAAGTACTAGGTCCATTTTAGGTACCTTTGACTGTGCACACTCAACTTCTACGGGGCGGAAGTCTGGCAGACTGATGACTTAACACCCCAGTGAAAACCAAACCCGTCCATTTACTTCTGTTCTTCAGCCAGTATTTTCTGGATCCACAATCCAGTTAATAAACTTGAAAATTCGTTCATGGAAGTACATATGCTCACAGCCTAAGCAAATTCCAGCCTTGAGATCTACAATGTGCCATCTAAACCAAGGGGGGGAAAAAACCAGTGGATCCAGCCCATGTGAAGGATAGAATTTGACTTAAAACAATGTGCAAAAGAGCCACCAAATTTAAAGCAGACACTGTAATATGCCTAGGTATATTAATACAACCAAAGCAGTTACTCACAGGAGTGGTAGGGGCTCAGGAGCAACTTGTAACCATTGTCTGAAATATCTGTTCTCCAGATGGAGATTACAAAACAGGAGGAAAACAAAAATTAAACCCTAAAATGAGAGCACTTGAGAGAGAGCAGCTCTATGTTAGGACTACCTGAGAGCATGGAAACAGGATAAAGGCTACCTTCTTCTGAATAACAGCTAAATTGGATGACTTCCCCACCACTCACATCCAGGTATCCCATCCTGTGTCTCATAGCATATGCACTTACTCTTCTGTGCCCTAAGATGCCACATCTCTTCTGGAGACTGCTAGTCTACACTGGCAGGGTGACATCTGTTGTCCGGCCTCTGGTTTCCACGGAGATTTAATTATGCACGTCACAGAATCATGGAATGCTTTGGGTTGGAAGGGGCCTTTAAAGCTCATCTAGCTCCAACCCCCTGCCATAGGCAGGGACACTTTCTGCGTGACCAGGTTACTTAGAGCCCCTTGAAAGAAAGGCTAAAACACACCATGAGTTGAGTTTTCCTAGTTAAAACTTGTTTCCAACTGCCTTCTCCAAGGAGGAAAATATCAAGGAGAGAAAGAGCACCATGCAGAATCAGTGTTCATCAAAGGCTGAACAAAGCTCCCATTTGCTTTTCAATACTTACAAAGGAAAGGAAACAAATTATAGAATCATAGAACAGTTAGGGTTGGAAAGGATTTTAAGATAATCTAGTTCCAATCCCCCTGCCAGGGGTAGGGACACCTCCCACTAAACCATGCCACCCAAGGCTATGTCCAACCTGGCCTTGAACATCACCAGCGATGGAGCATTCACAACTTGTCTAGGTAGCCCATTCCAATGCCTCACCACCTCTTTCAGTAAAGAATTTCTTCCTTATACCAAGAATTAAATATATATATATTTCCACTACCTATTCTTCTGTACTCAGATTAAGGATTTATTTTATACTGTTTTGTCACATACTTTAGTAAGTAACAAAAGTGTAATGATAATAATTACATCATCAATTAGCACAATTACCACTGAATAATCCTTTTTTAGATTGTAAATGCAAAAAATTTCCTCTTTTGTGCGCTCTTTGTGAAGAATACAAGATGGCAAAATCAGTATCATCCAAGGATGATGTAAACACTAACTGCATTCCAGGGTTTGGTTTTTTTTTTTTAGCAGAGGACAAGCTGGGCATACTCTCCAAGGTTAGTCATCTGTTGTTCAGATTAATACCGATATAGTTCACAGGACAGGCTGGATATCTGCAAGTAAGATTTCTTTAAAGTTGCAAACAGCATCTAATGTTTTTTGTGCCATTTACTAATAATGCCCAGGCAACTTCAGAAGATCAAGCTGCCTTCTGAAAAATACTTGTCAGCCTGTCAGCCATAAGGACTCCTAACTTTGACGCAGACTTTTTGTTAAGAAAACTGTATATATCCCAGAGTCAGAGACAAAAAATAATGTATAAGGATACCAGTACATTCTTAGGTAATTAGAAAGCTATCTTCCATCTTCCCAACCTAGAATAAAAACTATGCATGCCTTTACATGCATATTTCATGCATTCTGAATATATGTATGTGTGTATGCATATATACGTATCTCTCATATATCCAGACAAAACACTACTGTTAAATGGGAGCACTTCAACAAAGCAACCTTAAAGCTACATCCTTTCAAGGCCATTTTAATCCCCTGTGGCTGCACTCAGGAAAAAAAATAGACCTATTATAGCCTATGGTCAAAGATTACTGGTGTGATCCATCTTTAAGCATTTAACTGAAATTGCCTGAATTATAAGCATAAACAAGGCAGCCTCCATTGAGCAATGCACAGCATAGATGTCAGCTTTTGCTATGAACCTCCGTCTGCAGAATCCTGCTACTTTTCATGAGATGGAAGGACCTTGGAGTAGGCACAGGAAACTGTCCTCGTTATTTAAATTGCTCAAGTGAAAATAGATTAAAATAGCCAGAGCCTTTTCACCTTTGGCAAATTCATCTGACCTCTTTCAAAAGACCCTGAGCACGCAAGTCTTTAGTTCTATTAATGGACTGAGCGATGCTTGCCCTGCACCAAAGGGCAGCATTTCCAATGGGCACAACAGTGCATCCCCTAAGTAACTTCTTTTCAAGTGAAGGGATCACTACAGAACATAATTTGATTAAAAACACATTTATTGAAAAAGTTGGGACTGTTCAGCCTGGAGAAGAGAAGGCTGAGTGGAGACCTCATAGCAGCCTTCCAGTATCTGAAGGGGGGCTACAGGGATGCTGGGGAGGGACTCTTCATGAGGGACTGTACTGAGAGAACAAGGGGCAATGTGTTCAGACTTAAGCAGGGGAAGTTTAGATTGAATGTGAGGAAGAAATTCTTTACTGTAAGGGTGGTGAGGCACTGGAATGGGTTGCCTAGGCAAGTTGTGAATGCTCCACCGCTGGCAGTGTTCAAGGCCAGGTTGGATATAGCCTTGGGTGGCATGGTTTAGTGGGAGGTGTCCCTGCCCCTGTGGCAGGGGGATTGGAACTAGATGATCTTAAGGTCCTTTCCAACCTTAACTGTTCTATGATTCTGTAATTCAGAGCACACTAAAACTGGCAGTGCAGTGCCAGCAATTGGATTGGCTGTTATATACACACTAATAGTTGAACTAGGGTCTTGACCACAGGCTCTGCTTGTCTGCTCTAAAAAGATACTCACCATAATGCTTGAAGGAGCTTATTTCTCCAGTGTCATCATCTACTTATAAGCAAAAGCAGTATTGCTCGTCAGGACAGATGCACTTTCCATATTCTTTCACAAATTATTTAGACACAAGTGCTGTAATAGCAGATTAAAATAAGTTTATGTCTATTCTGGACTTGAAAAGTTTCTGTAGGAAAAGTCTTGGGTTCCAAATTTAAGCAAATATTAAATAGACCCTCTTCTCACCCTTTTTTTCTTACTTAAAGGAAAAATAAGCCTAGCTTCAAATTTAGGGATGAGAACTTTGGTAACTGATTGCTGGCTACAGCAGTTAACAGAAGAATTTACAAAAACAACTGGATATAAGCACATTCCAGATTCACCCAGCCTGCTCAATTAATTACTGTGCTCTAATGAGCAAACCATGCCCATGAAGTGCTGCCTCTGCAGCTCCAATCAAGGGCGCCTCAAACACTAGATCCAGAAGAACTGGAGCTGCATTTCAGACTCCATCACAGCAAGCAAGTTGTAAACATGAAAATAAACCCTTTCAATCCCTCAGCAAATAGAATAAATATACGAAGAAAGTATTTAGGTTTCCTTGCTTTTAAAGGCCTGTATCAAAACCAAATGGAAAGAAAGCATACAGCAGGAACTCGAGCAGACTGAGCAGCTGTCAGCTCAGGCCAGGCCTCAGGCAGTGATTTCTTCCAACAGTAGTTTCTCTCCTGCTAACTTTAAGCTGTAGCTTTGGTTCATAAAACTACGGCCAGTGTCCAGGACCCTCTCTACTACAGCAATATTTAGGCACTACTAGCAACAGTATTATTATTAAAATAATAATCAGAAAGGCGGTAAGAAATAAAGAGACTGCTGTGGGAAGAGTAATCTCTGCTGGGATACATCCAAGATGTATCTTACAGTAACCAGCTACTTAGAGATGGTTGGAAAAATCAAGTAGGAAGAATCTTCTTTTCATGTTCTCTTCATACTAAACCTAGAAATTTGAGCTCCTATATTCTGAACTAACCCTATTTTTATGAGAGAGCTAAAGCAAAAGTCGTTTCCCCTCCCAGCATTTCCTCTTGGCTATCATAGAAGAGTTGGTATCTTCAAACTTGCTAGATACCTACACTTGCAACAGCAGGAGCTGATCCAAACTGTCCCAAGCTCTTAATCCAAATTACCACTTCAAGAAAACCATTAAATATGTATGTTTTCAACAATCACTCTGTTTGGAAAAGCTAGACCTAGGAACAATTAAAGACTGTTCAATAACACACCCAGTACTCATTTGATCAGGCTCAGTTGTATTCCCACAGAAAGAACAGGCTGTAAAATTAACCAAACACCTAATCAAAATCAAATCCTGTATAACCCAAAGGTTTTAACCTGTGTAAAAGCTAAGGATGAGCATGAGAAAAACACACCAGAAAATGTTCACTCCAGCCATACAGCCAAAAAGAGCTCATACAGACTCATTATTTAGTATCAAAATTGACTCAAACATAATAATGCACAGTGAAATATCTTGATAAAAAAATTATTTGTTTTGCGAGAAAAGGTGTTCTTGATTTATTGAACTTCAACACAAACAAGTAAAAAGTTGAAGTTTCATAACAAGAATCAGAAAAAGAACAGTGCAGATACCTAAACCTGAATTGCACGGGAAGAGATCCTTCATCAGGAAAAAAACCCTCATATTAACTTATAATAATGAAATGAAATGTGAAAGAAAGAAGGGCGACTGCACTGAGCAGCTAGATGTGCACTTCATCAATGGGAGATGAATTCAGCTCGGAAATTTGGCAGGCAGAGCAACCAGATAGCAACAGCATACTTGAGTAGGCAGACCTGCAAAGAGTTAAGACCAGATTAAATCTGTCGGTAGAATTTCTAAAACAGAATATTCTATTTGACACAGCACTGAACTAGGACATACAGAAGACTTCACTGGCACTGCCATCTTGGACTTTGTAAAACCTTGTTTTCAGCTGAACTGCCACTACTTAATAAAAGTTATTAAATAATACTGGGGTTTAACAGGCTTGATTATCAGATAGCAGCACTCTCAGCATCCCTCTGGACGTAGCTTGCCAAGAGATGCTCACAAAGTAGGACACTGGCAGGAACTGAAATGCTTCCTCCCCCACCACCAAAGTATCTACAATATTTTCCTAATGTGGAGCTCAATGCAAATTATTACATCTTGGTAATAAGTTTCCCACTACAATAAGATAAAATGCAAATGTCATTTCTTCCATAGTCCTCTGGCATGCCATTTTCCCTGAATATAATCAGCAGAAAGAACATACCTGGAGTAAAAATACTGCACTTGCATTCCTAATCTACAACACCCATCTTCTTTAGGATACATAAAGCCAAAAAAGGTATATTCCACAAGTGAAGAGCTATATAGAATGCAAAAGAAATATCCCTTTGTTTTTCAACACAGTATTTTGAAGCACCTGTGGTAAGCACTGCTTTAACTAAGTCAACTTACAAATTCTTGAGAAAAAAGTTGCTTCCTGGGAACTGATCATGACTGGTCATGTCTTGGGACGGTTGAGGCTAAGAACAGGGAGTTTTAAAGTGCCCACCCATTCTGCATGAGTAATTGCTGCTCTAAGGTGCAGCAGTTAGGTAGACCCCATCAAAGAGGGTGGTCCGTTTGGGGTTCACCGGTTAATACACCCCCCAGATTTCTAATTTCAGTCGGTTTGGTGAGCAGTCTCCACTTGTGTAAAAACCACTTAGAAATCCTCACCAGTAGCAATAAATGATTCCTGCTATGCTAAACAGAACCCCAAATCTTCTTTTTCCATATGAGTGTTTTCCCCATTGCTGGGCACTGACTTTCCAAAAACCAGTGGAGTATCTCATTTTTCAAACTGCCTAAAAAACTAGAGTGGTACTTTAATCACCAGCCATAACCTCTCCTCCTCCTCAACTTAAACCTAATTACTAAAAGGATAGCATTTAGGACAATTATGTGCACAACAGACCAATCACTCTGCTACAAAGGGCATGAAACTTCCCAGGAAGACAAAGCACACACAGGTCTTGAGACTTGCCTCTACTAATACCTTACTGGACTTTGGTGGGTAAAGGACTGCAAAGCCAATCAATGCAGAAGTGAAATGGTAAACATGGGTACCTTGGTGCATTAATTATTGCTAAATAGGCAAGGTAAAAACAACAGCAAGATGGCAAGACTCTCAAGAATTCTCCTCTGGTCAAGCTTACTTGACATAAAATGTGTAACGATAGTTCAGAAAACGCAGAAGTTGCTTCCACCAAACCTGTATGGGCTAGCTATGACACTGCAAACTCTTTGGGGCCACAACTGTTTCTTTGCTTCAATTCATAAGCTAGCCGAACAGAGACTGACTACAATTTGTACTCGGGAATAGCACGATTCCCGCTGTAAGCACATATACCCAAAGAAATGTGATTTTAAAATCCATGAGATAAACACAAGGTCACAAAACACTGGAGTTTTCCTTTAACTCTAAGTAGCATATTTTGGTAGCATTTCTCTCTATAAGAAACAAAAGATAGAAAAACTTTTGGAAACCTGTACCTAAACACATGGCGTTATTTACATCATGATTTCTCCAAGGCAGCGGTGGCCCAGGAAGCTCTACCACAGTTGAGAAGAACCTCATGTATTTTCTAGGGGCTCATGGTATTTAGAAGAAAAAAGAAATGATGACCCAAACACACTTGAATTGTTTTTAAAGTTCTACAGGAAAATAATGTTTCTGTACACTACATTGTTTTTTCTCATTTTGAGAGAAAGCACTTGTTCAGAAAGTCTCTACCACGAGTCAGAGTTCAAGAAATAGATTACACCTCAAGGACTTTCATTCCAGTACTGCCTTGCACCACCGAAGCACAACATTCATGCTCACTTGTTCTGACAATGCTGCTGCTCCTTCTTCTCACAGGAGAGACTAAAATGGTGTATTTTCTCTAGTTCCACTCTGAAGAAGTTTCAGTTACAGAAAGAAAGATGAGCCTGTAGTATTTTAGGAGCTATTTCTGTGAAGTAGTATCAGCGCAGCAGCTGGAGTGTCCTGGACATGTTCAATGAATGTGCTTGTTTCGATTGTGTTAAGGCAGCAATGGGATGTTGCATTAAGTAACATCAGTGTGAAGCTATACAATGTGTGGCTGATTTAAAGCACGTGATTCAATCAAGCAATGTGATTTTAATACTCATGCGGTTTTCTGTTGCAGTTCAAGCTGTTTTGGCACCAGAACTAGCTTTAGGTTTGGATAAAGATACATTGGATACGTATTGTTCACATCTACAGATGTGAAAAACCCAACAGACAAATGGCTAAGAGAACTTATCTCAAATGAGCATTTAAACCTGGTTTGGAATAATATCCAGTATTGATAAGCACTTTGCATAAGATATTTTTATTTGGTAAGTGCTTGTATTTATAGCAACCCATGTTCTTTTAATGTATTTCTGTATGCATATAGCAGAAAAATACAAAAAATGCAGTCTGTTATGTATTTTCCTGAGCCAAGTCACATGCAATTCACAAGTGAGTTCCATCTCTATAAAAACAAAATCTAAAATAGATATTTGACAGCTTTCCCCTTCTTCACCCCTCAAAGTGCTAACCCTCAGTTGGGACCTGTGATTTACCACCCCTTCAACAGGTTTGCTCATTACATGCACTGGACATATGTAATGCACAGGCAAAGAAAGAGATCTGCTCACCCTCAGCAAGCAGGGCACTCCTGAACAGGCAACCAGACCAAATCCAGGAACAGCAAAGGATGCTGCTACTTAGAGGTGTGAAGCACTAGAGTGCTAAGCTTCATCTGAACGTATGTTTAACTACTGCTGCCACCAAATATAGCCTCCTTGTGAATACACCCAGCAAGAGCTAGTGAAATTGTTAGTCAAATCTTCAGATAACATTTATGGTTCCCTAACTGTTTAACATATATGCTACACTTTGCTTCCCATTAACACTTCCAAACTGCTTATTGCCCATGTCTTCTCAGTCCATGTGTTAACAAACTTGGAGCATCCAGAGCTTGCAATTAGCAGCAACAGCACTTGAACCTGCACCAAAAAAAAACCAAAACATGCTTCCACGTTCAGAGACATGGGTAGTGTCCTCTCCCTGCTTCCAGCATGGCCCTGAGGTCCTTCTTGTTCCCTAGGGGAGAGAGGGATACAGTGCAATGATTCCTGCAAGAGAGGGTCAGAAGCATTTGATGGTTGAGAGCCCAACTGACAGCAAAGCATTCTGCATGAAAGACCTTATTCTGATATACACAGCTTTTACTTGCACCAGAGATGAAGCAAATGCATTTGAAAACACTCTGATGGCATTAAGTCCAGCATTTATGACACAGGCAGCCCTTTTCTATACCTCTGCCAAGAAATACTTCATGCAGTACATATGAAACGTGTAAATTAACAATTTTTACTTAAATCATTTACCTTTTCAACAGCCAGCCATTATCCTGTGGTAGCTGATGTACTACAGTAGGCTCAGGTGCTTAAGCAGCAGCATGTGGCCAAAAAAACAACTAGCAGGAGAAAACAGCATTCCCCAGCTGCAGGTACTATCTGCTATTCTGCAGGTACTCTTTTACAAAAAGACTGTATTTACCCATACAGACAAGAATTCACAGGAGATGATAGTTCTGTGGCAGAGAAATAAAGCGACAAACTAAATGCCACAAGAGATCCTTCTCCTGAATCCAGAGTGCCCTTGATCACAGCGTGAGAGCAGAAATTGAGCTCCATGACTGGATTTTAAAACAACAAAGGAAATAAGCCTCCAACCCCAAGCTAGTGCACTGTGCTCCCAATGCCATCTCAGGCCCTGGAGTGTTCTCAAAGAGCACACGTCTCTATTGAGAAAAGGTGAAAAATGTCTTCCTGCATGACATGCTGTCTGAACTGCGAGAATTACTTACAGTTTAATAATTAAACATAGCAACTATAAGTTGTTACAAACTATAAACTGTTTGTAATTTCATTTTATGAAAACTATTTTTGTTATTTATAGAAAAGCATCAAAAACAGTATTGAATGTATATACCTAAGGATAATCTTGTGCAAAGATAACATGCAATCTGCAGGACTGTATGATACATTTCCACATTTTAGTCTCTAATCTTTTCCCCCGGGCTGCACCTGTTCTCAGTGAACACTACTGAAGCACTTCACTACCATTTCTGAAGTGCCTTTTGTTTCATGTTTGAGAATGTGGGAAAACCACACGATAGATCACACTGAAACTCCCCGAACCCCCTCACTTCTACCTAATCTTCAGCACAAGGATGTCTATATATACATTTACATATATAAAAAAAAAAAATCCTTCCGCACATCTGACTTGCTACAGAAGCGAAGAATCATTTATTCAGAACTGTGCCCATCTCCTCCCACAAATGACTTTCAAGCAGGGCTTTGAATTTTTCCTTTTAAATCACGTTTACCAATATGGAGGGAGGTGAGATGGGAAAAGAATGAAGGGAGGAGCTGTTGAAGTGATCTAATACGCAAGCACAGCAGAAAGGATCCCCATTCACACCAGTACTTCTACTTTATGAAATACAATTTTCAGATGCTCTACATTAGGCCCTAATAGCTCAATTGGATGTACAGGAGCTCCTGCAAATTAACAGCATGTATTAATTGCAGAACCTGCTATGCCCCTGCATCTCACTGTACTGTGAAGTCTCAGGATGACTGGCTACTCATGTCATTTTAAGTATTTAAGGTAGCCTAAGAAACTCCAGTGCCACTCAGCATTTAAGACATAGTTTTCAATTTGCTTCAAAGGTAGGAAGCAGAACAAAACCCCTTTATGCAGCTTACACTGCCCCATCTTTTGTCTATCTCTCAAACAGATTTTATACAAACCTAATCTGAGTGTGCCAGGAGAGAAAGCTACAACCTGGCTAATAGCTGTGAGCGAGATCAGCCCAGGGTCAGCAGAAGGCAGCAAATGCAAAGTATACAGGTTCCAGATGAACCTTAAATAAACCACAGTAGACATCATGCATATTTTACTGCACACAGGTCAAGACAGTAAAATATCAAGTTACACACTACACTATTGGTATTTTCCATTGACTGTACAAGCTGTGCAATAAGCACTCACGCTGCTTTTGGATGCTACTGGAAAACCAGGATGAAGCGCTGAATTAGATTCTGCACTTTTCACACTGGAAACACTATCGCAATGTGTTCCTTAAAAACAAACAAACAAAAACCCACCTGCACTTTTTCTGCTTCCCAAGTAGGGGAACATTTCTCTTTATTCAAACCTTAGATGTCAGCCAGACAACATATAGCCTGTAACAAGCATTCATCTACTATTGTAGATGAAGCTGTAACTGAAAACGTCAGAGTGCAAGTAAAGTGTTTCATTCAACATCCAAAAATCAGGTTACCGACTTCAGCTTTTTTTGTATCTCCTTGTATTCCACCAGCTTTGCAGAACGGGTCATTTCATAGCCTTTCTCTTCTGATTTCAGGCAATTGAGCCTCATCACACTCACCACGCTCCCATGCCGAGATGCCAGGCACTAACCTCCCACCAGTGGGACCACCAGCAACGGCCCTGGCACTTTCCCAGTGAGTGGATCTGATGTGCCCTGCACACTTATTCCCGACACCAGCCCTGCCAAGTCACAATACAAGCGCCAAAGCCTTAACATTGCTGTAAGCAAACAGAACCCATAGGCTTTCAGTAAACAAAGCAAGAAGATGGCTCTGAAAGCTCATTGTACACATGCAATGCTCACATTGTCCTGGCATCCACTCAAGGTCAGCACCTTTCTACATGTTGAAATTCAGCATCCCAAACTAGCAAGACATCCCTGAGACCCACTTCATCCGCCTGCTTACTCTATTTTTACTACAATTATGATGACTACAGCTGTCTAAATGGAACAGCTTTTAAAACTAGAATTACGATTGAGAAAGCTCAATTTCGTAATGTGACTTTTGCAAAAGATGAATCCTACACAGCTTCCAGCTGAAAGAAAAATAAAAGCCACAAACCTCCACAAGCTTCACCCGAAGCACCTGCTTGTAGGACAGATGAAGGTGAACCAAGGACTCCTGCCTTTAAATTGCCACACACCGACTTCCTTGCTTCATCCTGGCCGCTGAATGGCAAAACTCCCCCCTGGCAATGCTCTTCCCTTTGCCAGACAGGGATGCGACCAGCTCTGGGAAGAGAAAGGTCATGGCTGCACACCCAGCTGCACCTCTTCTCAGGGAACACCCCAAGGGAAGGAAAACCCAGCCCTTCCTGCATTTTCTGTCAGAGCAGTACTTCGGCCATGCTACATGGCTGTAGACACACTGCAGTCTGGCTTTACTGCAGGAGAAGATGGACATATACTGCACCAGCCATGCTCAAGAAGTCACCCTGAATCTGGTGAGAAAGAACTGGGAGGATCATGAAGTATCTGCTGGCCAGTACAGAATATCCTCCTATAGCAGGCATAAGCAATTTGAATTTTTAAACACAAACAAATAACTAACTTAAAGACTGAGGAAGGAGGTAAAGAAGCATTCGTATGAGAGTCTGAATTTAAAGGCAGTGAAGCAGAGGTAGCAAATTGGAAGCAACTGCCTAAAAACATAACTGACTTTTTCACATGGCAGTTGTCTACAAGGGAGGGTGAAAGTTTGAATCACAGCCTTCAAGTACCAAAGTCCTTTTTTGCTTATAAAGCAGCAAAGAAGCAGTTGTATTTATTTCTCACGCGCTGTTATCTGGTCAGAAGCTTTTCAGGTATTTATTTTCTTTCAGGAGCTGGGTCACCAGACTGGCTGTGGCCAACTCGATCCTTCCTTGTACCTGCAAGAAGACTTGCAGGAATCAGCAAGACTTAACTATAAGGCAAATCTTTATTTCTGGCTTCAACTGTATTATAATTTGTGACTCATGAATTATATTATTCAACATTCCCATGAAAAATAATAGCTATCATATTACCTGCTGCATTAAGAGCAGATCACTGGTTTTCAGATTTTATTCAAACAGGCAACTGATATTTTTCCATTTATTCAAAGCCTCCAAAGCACAATGAATGTTCAGCAAAGGAGGACATTGGTGCTTTGAACACTGAAATCCCAAATAGAGAAATTGAAGCAAATCACTTCATCTAGAAACCAAACAAACAATTACATGAAGGAACAACATCAAAAAGGAAACCGAACAGCAGTGTTCATCAGCCTTTACTAACAGTGAAAGTAAGACCTTATTTCATTCCCTAAGACTTACTTGTTATTACCTGAAAACAAACCCAGAGTCTATTAGTTTACAAATGAAAAGTGACATAACATCAAAGTGATATTCCAGTAGAAAAATACTGAGGACTGAATTATCAGGCATTCTCAGCACAAGATCCACAGATCCTAAGAATCTCAAGGGGGCTGTGGATGCCCAGCCTGCAGGAAACCAAGTCATTAGAGGCTACTTTTATTACAAAGCCCTGACAGAAACCACACGTACTCTTGGGGAGCTCATGAGAGATTCAGAGCAAGTTGTAAGAGCCACGCTAAGCTTTTCTTATTATTAAGAAAAAAAAAAAGCCACAGCAAGACCCAGTGCTAATGCCAGCTCTGATTTAATGAGAGTTTTGCAAAAACACATCCAGCACCATATTACAGGATTGCATTACAAACCAGCAGGAACAACGTGATGTCTAGAGCTACCTCCTTTAGATGGGAATGAAACCCCAGGAAGCTGCTGTGTACAGGCACCCACCATCACAGCTTGTAACTAACAGCCAAAACACAATCTGGAAGTGGGAGACTCTTTGACTGCTCTGATTACAAGGGGTAGGGCACCAATGCTATTAACTGCACAGTCAAGAGATGCTTCCTTAACCCACCCCCCCAAGCAAGCTGTGCATAGCCCTACTGTATTAGTCCAATTGTGAGCAACAAATCTGACTACTTAATATGCAAATTCCCTTGGTCAGTCTTCCATAGAAGCACCATGAAAGCAGTTATTGTAACTTCAAATTAGACATGTGATATGCAGCACTGCCCAGCACTCTAAAGAAAATATTTAAGAAACTGTTGTCCAGTTATCAAAAGCAGAGGTTGAGTACATAATTTGGCTTTCTAGAAGTTAACAAAGCTCCAGCACTACATCAACTACAGCAGGAGGAATTTAAAGTTTTAATAATCTCCTATTCCAGCATGTCAGTCAAATGTGCAGCCCTATTTCCACTTGTCCATTATCACTGCTGGATGAGAGGGGCAGCAGTAAAGAAGACAAATTTCAAACAGAATCAGCATCTTTTACAACAAAAAAGGGCGATAAGAACTCCAGCAGGCAGGCGATCATCATGTCATGGAGAGCACAGCAGCAATCAGACAGCTGCAGCCAAAAGGCTTAATGTGCAATGACTTGTCATGCCCATACTTCCAGACACTGGATTTCCTGCCCTTTCGTTATTCCACACAAATAACTGTCTCATTGAACTTTACCAAGACAAAGTAATATGCAACTTCTAACAGGGGTAACAGTTTGCCAGAAGAAAATGAATGGGTTCAGGTTTCTCCTTTTCCTTCCTACTGCTCCCCTCCAGAAAGGACTTGCTTGTGGGGATGACAAGTTGGAAATCCAAGTTTGCCTGGTTTTGCTAAGCTGAACATACCTGATAAGCTATCAAACCTTACATTAAGGAACAAGTGCCGAGTTCTCCAGCAGTTTACTCCAAACCCAGAGCTCTCCCAAAGAGCAAGCGTGCCTGAAGAAGTCATATAACAAGTGGCCAGAGAACAATTACTATTCTGCCAGTTTCACTATCCTGCAGAGAAGTCTCCTTCGGCTAGGCACAGCAAGAAAAGATACGGTGCTTGGCTCCTAAAAGTTTGGAATATCAGATGGGAGACAGCTGAGCTAAAGAGATAGGGGAGGAAACCATGTGTCTATAAGTCACCTAACAATCATCTTTTATTCTTCTTTGTATTTCCTTTAATCCATCTCACCATCCAGGACACCTGCCCACCACAACACACTCTGATGGTACCAAGCACCAAGACAGGAATCTTTCCCTAAATGCAACAAGCAACATCCCATTGAAACAAAGACCTGCTAAAAAGAGAAGTGATAATTAAACAGCTGGTACTAGTCTGCAAAGACCATTTCATTTCCAGCAGGATGGGCAGAGCAGCATCTGTTTAATTCTCGGTAAGAAACAGATGACTCCTGCTTTGGTCAATGCAAACAGAAACATGCAATATGCTGCTACACCCATAGGAGAGCTGGTATTTTTGATTAACTCAAGTCTTACAGGGACACACGAGTATACACAACAGCTCTCAGGATACACGCAAAGCATCCTGACCTTGACACATCCCAATAGTTAGAATACAAAGGACACGCAGGTGGTCGGGGCATGCTGTCAGCTTTGCCGAGCAGCAGAGAAGCAACGGGAAGTGCCAGTGATTGACAAACAGACCAAGGAGAATACCGGGATGTGACAAATCCTCATCTTGACTCCAGTGATATAATTGAGCAGGATTTCACCAGTCCCCAGAGCACCGTAATGGACTGAGATCTGCATGAATTTGACTTGAGATCCAGCTCTTACTTTTGCATGGCATCAAGCACTGCTATTGTCATCTAATCAACCTCTTGACCATTCCTAATTCTCCATGAAACTTTTCCATTCTGGGGGAAAGACAAAGCCTCCCCAAAATAAGTCCATCACTGGCAGTGCTCTGATTAGAACAGAGGTTTTTGCTCCAAAATACCTTCCTGAGATTTATAAATGGTCTGGCCACTGATAGCAATCTGAAGGTGAATACACCAGACCAGGTCACAGATGGAGGAAATGAGCCTTATATGGGAAACAGGATTAAATCACCTTTCTGTACAGTCTCCAAATCATGTTCACTTGTGCTTCAGCTGGTTTACTTGCTGATGCTTCAAGACATAAGTTCCCTTGAGAGAGTAAGTCATTTTATACTTGGCATGGGCACATTTGTAGAATCTGTAAAACTAAAAATTAGTTCAGACTGGACTTGGCTATCTCAGGAGTCAGATCTATGAAAGATATTCTGAGGTTCTTTCAGCTTAACCTACACCCCCTTTTTTCCTTGTCGAGAGGCAGGAACAGATACATAACGTCACAAAACAGGCTACTGCACACTGTAGCGGATTGTTTAAGACAGTTCTAAGAAGACCGTAATTCAGCTGAAATTTCATCACTTCTCACTTCAGCAAGACAACCTTAAGGAACATTATCCTTAGAGCATGAATCAACATGAGCCAGCTGACATACATTTCACATCTACTGCATCTTGAAATACCAGGCTGCTGTTCTAATGCACCAAGCACAATAGATTATTTAACCCCACAGCAGCAGCAGCAGCAGCAGCAGGATGTCGTGCCATGCAATCATCAAGCAGGAATGTGCTCCCACTAAGCCCATCCAGGATGGTACTCTGCAGACAACTTGGATGGAGACAGCCCACCTCATGTACTGTTACTGGGTGTGCAATAAGGCTATTTTACCGTATCAGCCAAACTCTGATATTTCCTATCTCATTCATTCAATATCACAGGGAAGATAAGAGTGAGGAAATTAAACTGAGGCTATTTCTGTGACATGATCTCACCTTGTAACACCTAGCTAGTGAAGCAGTCTCAGAAAAAAACAGCGTAGCTTTTAATGCTGTTTTCTGATCAAGACTTTTTAAGAACATGACAATTTCTGCTATTCTTTTTCCTTGACTTCTAGTATGGTGTGGTCCTTTCTTCACTGACACCCATGCATTTTTTACTGGCAGGTAAGTACACTTAGTACAGATGCATTTCAGATAACTCACTTCTTCCTTTTGTTTTGTTGTTTTTTGTTTTTTTGTTTTTTTTTAATAGAGGAAAAGAATAAGAAGACTCATACCCACCAAAGTTACAGAATTCTTTTAAGAGACAATGATGTGATTAAATCCAACACAGTTCTCAGCAGCTGGACACTGTATTTCTATGAACTATGTATCCAGCATTAATCAGCAGGTAGACCCTTCAGATACAACTGTAAGCAGTGCTTTTTCTTTTATTTACATTATGGAATGACAGTAAAGTCACTGGTATAACAGAATACCCATCAACTGGGGCATCTCTTATAAAGCCAGACTCATAATATCCCATAAGCCACAGGGGAAAATGTAGTCCTTGAGCAATTCTCAACCTGAAATCTGTGGCCCTCGCATGTGGAAGGACTACTTGTAAGTCAAATGTTCTGTGGGTAGTCCGACTTTAAGTGACAATAATGCATACACAGCTCAGCTGGAGAACATCAGGGATCCACAACCCAAGAACGCTGAGAAAGCAATCATTCAGACATTTAGGTAGAGAAAACCAGAAGGGTAAGGGCCGCTTGCACTGCAGCAACGTTTCCACATAAGCTCACTAAGTAGATGCGCTCTTGCACACAAGTGAAAACATGCTGCTCCAGCATCTGAAGTCGCTGGAAATCGATTACTTAGCATGGGCGACTTAGGCTGGCAGAAAGAATCCATCTTTCTTAGAACAGGAAGAAAAATAAACCCCAACCCCGCAGCAGTGCCACGATCTAAGTTATCTGAAGAATTATTTTCCGCACACCACAAGGAGACGAGCCCAAGGACAACAAAGTTTAGGAGCCTCAGGGAGGCCCTTTCCCCCGCCTGTCTATTTCAGCAGCCCCGGGCCGCGCCAGGCCCGCACCGCGGAGCCCACACACACCGGCGGCTGCATCCGCCGGGGCTGCGCCCACCCTGCGCCCCGCCGAGCTCCTGCACACCGCCGCCGCCCCGGGAAAGTTGCGGCCCCGGTGGCCGCGCTGGTGAGGAGGTGGGAACCGGGCGCGGCG